>PISX010012184.1:0-61736 GCA_004024625.1 Mellivora capensis | reverse complement strand
AGAGCATAACAAATAACACGGAGGACATGGGGAGATGGAGAGGAGAAGGGAGTTGAGGGAAATTGGGGGGGAGATGAACCATGAGAGACTATGGACTCTGAAAAACAACCTGAGGGTTTTGATGGGGCAGGGGGTGGGAGGTTGGGGGAGCCAGGTGGTGGGTATTATGGAGGGCACGCATTGCATGGAGCACTGGGTGTGGTGCAAAAACTATGAATTCTGTTACGCTGAAAAGAAATGAAATTTAAAAAAAAAAGATCCACTAGAGTAAAATCACAGTAAAATTTCTGTTACTTATACAAACAGGACATTTAGTAAATATATAAATGTCTCTTGCCTTTAAACAAATACTAATATGTTTCATACACTGTTTAAACTTTTCATACTATCCTGTTTATGGCTTTTCAGTGGTCATCTTAGAAAATAAATGTTCTTTGACCAGGTGACATTAATTTTTTATGATCTTTCATTTGCCAGTGCTTTGAACTTCTTATGTTCACTGATTAATTAGGATATGCAATAAATTTAAATCATTTTCTCTAACCATATCAGGGTAAGAAGATAACAAAGGTGATAATGATGCCAATGAGAATTCTTAAATCTCCAAGGACAGCTGTAAATCTTCCTATTCTCATCCACTTTGCACACTGTTGCTCAAGTATTTTTTTTTTTTCCCAGAATGGTCCTTATCTTTAAAAATCATCTACTTCTTACTGATGTATATAATCCTACTTCTACATTCCATGCTTTTTGATGTTCAACAATCCTTTATTGTCCAAACTCAATGACCTACCATACTTAGAAAATTAGTCCATTTTTCTACATTTTAATCTCAGCATTTCACTTAATGTTCTTTCCTTTGTATAACAGGCTTCTTTCAAAATAAGCCCACATCTTAGAGAAAAACTTTCAGGCATAATTCATTTCAGTCAAGTCATTTATTTGACTAATTCAGACACTTTCACACTCAATCTCTCTATATCAGTGTTTTCTTCATATTTTTCTTCCCTTCAGAACATTTGTTACATGTTTTAAAAAATCATTTTAACCTTACTCAATTTTGTTGCACAAGACAGATTTAAAAAAAAAAAAGAATCAATTGAATAAGGAAATAGGGGAAAGAGAAAGGAAAGAAACAACTAATAAATATAAACATTAATATTCTTATGTAATTCACTAATTTCACTAATGTAAAATGTGAAAATATAGAATTAGTGAAACATGCATATTTATTTTACTAATAAAAGTTTTAAGTATCCTTTAGTGCTTTCTCTCCAGGGATAGATAAAGGTAACTTGAGTAAAAGGACAAAAATAATTTTGCCAGTTTTTAAAGTCCTTCTGAAGTGACCTTCCGCAAGTTTTTTTCTCGTTGTCTTAGAATAAATGTAAACTTCCTTATATGCTGGCAAATGGTAACTGGTTGTATATGCCATAATTGTAGTGATTAACAGCAAAGGTTAATGGATTAAAAATAAATCTTGATTTCAAATACTGGTTCTGTGATCCAGGGTAAGTTATTTCTTCTATGAATACCTCAGCTTCCTTACTTCTAAAATTGAGTATTATCTATCTCATGGTCTTACAGTCAGAAGATTATATGTGAAAAATATATGTGAAGTGTTTGCTTTATATTTAGATAACCTCTTTTTTTCTTCTTTTCATATAATAGTATTCATTGTTTTTGCACCACACCCAGTGCTCCATACAATACGTGCCCTCCCTAATACCCACCACCAGGCTCCCCTAACCTCCCACCCCCTACCCCTTCAAAACTCCTCAGGTTGTTTTTCAGAGTCTATAGTACTAGTATTTTTCTTCGAAGGAAGCTGTGTCTATTGGAATACTTTGGAAACTGATTTCTCTACAAGAGAGGTGTATTTACTTCCTCCAGGGAAATTATAGGGAGGAGATATAGTTGGAAAGATGTTTAAATCCATTACTCTCTTTGACTCTTTCAGTCAGGGCTGAAGAATGCAGGGAGAAATTAAACACCAACAAGAAAGTGAGAAGTGGCATATTTAGCTGGGAGAGAGCCCAAGTTTATACTAATCTGAAGGTGATACTATCTTTGCCCCCTTTGTCTCTCTAACTCCCTATGTTTCTGAACTCGGACAATTTGTAGACCATAATCTCTGGATTATATTTCCTTTTATGTGGGAAATGTTAGAATAATATATTGTGTTTAAAATGTAATTAATTGAGGGGTGCCTGGGTAGCTCAGTGGGTTAAGCCTCTGCTTTTGGCTCAGGTCATGATCTCAGGGTCTTGGAATTGAGCCCTGCATCAGGCTCTCTACTGAGCAGGGAGCCTCCTCCCCGCCCCCCCACCCCGACTCTCTGCCTACTTGTGATCTCTCTCTCTCTCTTTTTGTCAAATAAATAAAATCTTTAAAAAATGCAATTAATTGAATTTTGCTCAATCTACTGCATGTCCATGGTGGCATAAATAAAATATTTGTTGATGAGGTAACTAAGTGCTTGGGACAAATAAAATAACTTGAAGAGTAATGACAGAAACAGAAGATTCTTGAAGTAATTTGAAGAAGTAAAGATATAAAATATTTTCAAGAAGTAAAATATCTATCTAAAGTTGATAGAAATCCACTCAAACTTCATTTAATCACCAGTAAAATATCCATGATAAGTGATTCCAGGGAAGTGCAGAGTACAATTTTAAATTTAATGGCACACATGTGTAAAGTGAAAATAGAGAGTCATAGGATTAAAAACACACATTAGAAAAAACATTATTTGAGAATAATGATTTCATGTTTGTGTACTTCTACTCTGAGACCAAATAGTATACCAACAATTACTACTTTTATTCCAGTTTAAATAAGTAAGCATCTTGATAAAATACAATAAAAATGTTAAAAGTTTATAATTTTCAATTTATTACACATTCACTAAATTTTATGTTCCATGAAGTTGAGAATTTGTTTTTATAATGCTATATCCTTAGCACCTAACAAAATGTGAATACATAATTGATAGTCAAATATTTGTTGAATGAATGAATAACTATTTCAATATAGGTAAAAAAAATCATTTAATAACCATGTTGACTCTAAGAGAGAATGACATCTAAAATTAAATTAAATTAAATTAAATTAAATTAAATTGATTGTGTGCTTTTACTTCCAAGACAACTGATAATACAACCAATTCTGTCATGGTTACTCAATGTGATACATAATGGCATCCATCTATCTATAGAAACTATCAAATTAATTTGGGATCTGCAAGACACAGGCAAATAAGATTTAATCTTCATAAACCTATGGGGCTTTGAGAAAAAAAGTATGTTATATGTGTGTGTATGTGTATGTGTATGTGTATGTGTATATATATACACATTGCTGTGTTGCTTATTTATTTTAATTGAAAATCGATTTTGTCCAAAATATAGTATTCTTAAATTAAATGCCATTTTTTCTTGGGTAAATTATTAAAGATGTTGTAATGATATAAAAAAGCAATTTTTTTTAGTTTAGGTGCTTGTTAGTTGTGAATAGATGAAATTATAAGATTAACTGAATTCTTTTTCAACATTGACATTTCAATGTGACTATTATGAGATAACAAAAATGAAAATTATAGTCCCTTTAAAAATTCTTGATGAGGTACTATATTGAAAATCTAATTGAAATCACAATGCAAATTCATTAACATTAATGAATTAGTTTTCATTTACATCCTTTAAATCTAATTTTATAAAAACATATGCTCATTAATTATTTAAAAGCTGGATTGGGCACAAACATTGTAAATCATTTTTATTAAAATTCTGGTATTGAGCTCTGTGAAGCACTTCACACAACCAAACACGGGTTAATATGCTCTTGATTTTTAATTTCATTTCAGAAATACTTTTCTCACTAAGAGTTTATCACTTGTGAGTTTTTTTAAATATTCTAGACATTGTTAATTTCTTGGATATCAACATTCCCACTTCAGAAAATGTATTATGTCACTATTGGCACTCTGCTGAGCCAAATAACTCTCAGTTAAAATTTTGTTCTAAAACTATCTGTCACCATTTTCAGAATAAAACAAAAAAATATGTATACTTTCAGACCATATTTACTATATTTTCTAAGGGTCATAATAATTCGTTATTTTTATTGCTATTTTAATACTGTTTACTCTTTCTGTTTCTTAGTAGTCTGACTATTAAAAAGTTTTGGAAAATACTATTTCTGGAAAGTGCAGGAACTATCTATCAATAGGAAAATATATATCTAAGATAAGAATAATTCTGAAGAAATATAAAAAAAATATATTGGCAATTTAGTGGCTGTAATTGAGCTCCTTTGTCTCATTAACATGCTGAACTATTGCTTTACCTTCCAGTCTTAACTTGAAGATCCTAATGATGAAAAAGCTGGTAGATTATTTCTCACAGTGACTTCTATCAGTTTTTTTTTCCTAATTGTAACTAGGAAAAAGTTTTATAACTTTAATATAAAATTCCCAAAATGACTTAAATTCTTAATTGTACTTTGCCCCAATTCTTCTCCTTTCAAGTTTGCCCTCAAATGTCTCTGTGTCTTTTGTGGTATTTTATTTTAAACGCAAATGAAAGCAAGAGGGCAAAAGTATAATTAGAATGTGTGCTGCCCATAGGATAGAGAACTTGAAATAATTAAATAGTAATGGCCATAAGCCGCTGCTATGCAATACTACCAACAAGAAGTATTGAAAGTATTAAACGTGAAGTGCCATGGAATTACTCACTATATTTTCATCTTTCTCTCCAAGTAAAAATAACATCTTGCAGAAGCCAAAATTAATTTAAAATGTCTTTCCCAAGGCCACAGTCTAGAGCAGCACTGTCCAGTAGAAATAGAATTCAAGCATATGTTAAGTTCTCTAGTAGCCATATTTAAAGAAAAAGAAGAAAGGTAAAAGGTAAATTAATATATATATATATATTTTTTTTAATTTCTTTTCAACGTAACAGTATTCATTGTTTTTGCACCACACCCAGTGCTCCATGCAATGCATGCCCTCCATAATGCCCACCACCTGGCTCCCCCAACCTCCCACTCCCCGCCCCTTCAAAACTCCTCAGGTTGTTTTTCAGAGTCCATAGTCTATCATGGTTCATCTCCTCCTCCAATTTCCCTCAACTCCCTTCTGCTCATCATCTCCCCATGTTCTCCGTGTTATTTGTTATGCTCCACAAATAAGTGAAACCATATGATAAATGACTCACTCTGTCTGACTTATTTCACTCAGCATAATCTCTTCCAGTCCCGTCCATGTTGCTAAAAAATTGGGTATCCATCCTTTCTGATGGAGGCATAATACTCCATAGTGTATATGGACCACATCTTCCTTATCCATTCGTCCGTTGAAGGGCATCTAGGTTCTTTCCACAGTTTGGCCGCTGTGGCCATTGCTGCTATAAACATTGGGGTACAGATGGCCCTTCTTTTCACCACATCTGTATCTTTGGGGTAAATACCCAATAGTGCAATTGCAGGGTCATAGGGAAGCTCTATTTTTAATTTCTTGAGGAATCTGCACACTGTTCTCCAGAGTGGCTGCACCAACTTGCATTCCCACCAACAGTGTCAGAGGGTTCCCCTTTCTTCACATCCTCTCCAGCACACGTTGTTTCCTGTCTTGTTAATTTTGGCCATTCTAACTGGTGTAAGGTGGTATCTCAATGTGGTTTTAATTTGAATCTCCCCGATGGCTAGTGATGATGAACATTTTGTCATGTGTCTGATAGCCATTTGTATGTTTTCATTGGAGAAGTGTCTGTTCATATCTTCTGCCCATTTTTTGATATGATTATCTGCTTTGTGTGTGTTGAGTTTGAGAAGTTCTTTATAGATCCTGGATATCAACATTTTGTCTGTACTGTCATTTGCAAATATCTTCTCCCATTCCGTGGGTTGCCTCTTTGTTTTGTGGACTGTCTCCTTTGCTGTGCAGAAGCTTTTGATCTTGATGAAGTCCCAAAAGTTCATTTTCACTTTTGTTTCCTTTGCCTTTGGAGACATATCTTGAAAGACGTTGCTGTGGCTGATATCGAAGAGGTTACTCCTATGTTCTCCTCTAGGATTCTGGATTCCTGTCTCATGTTGAGATCTTTTATCCATTTCGAGTTTATCTTTTTGTATGGTGTAAGAGAGTGGTCGAGTTTCATTCTTCTACATATAGCTGTCCAATTTTCCCAGCACCATTTATTGAAGAGACTGTCTTTTTTCCACTGTATATGTTTTCCTACTTTGTCAGGATTATTTGACCATAGAGTTGAGGGTCCATATCTGGGCTCTCTACTCTGTTCCACTGGCCTAGGTGCCTGTTTTGATGCCAGTACCATGCTGTCTTGGTGATCACAGCTTTGTAGTAAAGCTTTAAATCAGGTAACGTGATGCCGCCAGTTTTATTTTTGTTTTTCAACATTTCCTCAGCAATTCGGGGTCTCTTCTGATTCCATACAAATTTTAGGATTGTTTGCTCCAGCTCTTTGAAAAATACCGGTGGAATTTTGATTAGAATGGCATTAAAAGTACAGATTGCTCTTGGTAGTATAGACATTTTAACAATGTTTATTCTACCGATCCAAGAGCATGGAATGGTCTTCTTCAATTTTTTTCATGAGTGTTCTGTAGTTCCTCGAGTACAGATCCTTTACCTCTTTGGTTAGGTTTATTCCCAGGTATCTTATGGTTCTTGGTGCTATAGTAAATGGAATTGATTCTCTAATTTCCCTTTCTGTATTTTCATTGTTAGTGTATAAGAAAGCCAGTGATTTCTGTACATTGACTTTGTATCCTGCCACGTTACTGAATTGCTGTATGAGTTCTAGTAGTTTGGGGGTGGAGTCTTTTGGGTTTTCCATATATAGTATCATGTCATCTGCGAAGAGGGAGAGTTTGACTTCTTCCTTGCCAATTTGGATACCTTTTATTTCTCTTTGTTGTCTGATTGCTGTTGCTAGGACTTCTAAAACTATGTTGAACAAGAGTGGTGAGAGTGGGCATCCTTGTCGTGTTCCTGATCTCAACGGGACGGCTGTGAGTTTTTTCCCCTTGAGGATGATATTTGCTGTGGGTCTTTCATAGATATATTTTATGAAGTTCAGGAATGTTCCCTCTATCCCTATACTTTGAAGTGTTTTAATCAGGAACGGATGCTGGATTTTGTCAAATGCTTTTTCTGAATCAATTGAGAGGACCCTGTGGTTCTTCTCTCGTCTCTTATTGATTTGTTCTATCACATTGATTGATTTGCGAATGTTGAACCATCCTTGTAACCCAGGGATGAATCCCATCTGGTCGTGGTGGATAATCTTTTTAATGTACTGTTAGATCCTAGTTGCTAGGATCTTGTTGAGAATCTTAGCATCCATATTCATCAGTGATATTTGTCTGAAATTCTCCTTGTTGGTGGGGCCTTTGCCTGGTTTGGGGATCAGGGTAATGCTGGCTTCATAAAAAGAGTCTGGAGGTTTTCCTTCTGCTTCAATTTTTTGAAACAGCTTCAGGAGAATAGGTGTTATTTCTTCTTTGAAAGTTTGGTAGAATTCCCCAGGGAATCCTTCAGGTCCTGGGCTCTTGTTTTTTGGGAGGTTTTTGATCACTGCTTCAATCTCGTTAGTAGATATCGGTCTATTCATGTTGTCAATTTCTTCCTCGTTCAATTTTGGGAGTTTATAATTTTCCAGGAATGCATCCATTTCAGCTAGGTTGCTTAACTTATTCACATATAACTGTTGATAATAACTTCTGATGATTGTTTCTACTTCCTTGGTGTTAGTTGTGATCTCTCCCTTTTCATTCATAATTTTATTAATTTGAGCTTTCTTTTCTTTTGGATTAGTGTGGCCAATGGTTTATCAATCTTATTGATTCTTTCAAAACACCAGCTTCTAGTTTCATTGATACGTTCTACTGTATCTCTAGTTTTTACCTCATTCATCTCTGCTCTAGTCTTGATTATTTCCCTTCTTGTGTGTGGAGTTCGTTTAATTTGTTGTTGATTCTCCAGTTCTTTAAGGTGTAGAGACAGCTCTTGTATTCTGGATTTTCCAATTTTTTTGAGGGAGGCTTGGATGGCTATGTATTTCCCCCTTAGGACCGCCTTTGCTGTATCCCATAGGTTTTGGACCGACGTGTCTTCATTCTCATTGGTTTCCATGAATTGTTTAAGTTCTTCTTTGATTTCCTGGTTGATCCAAGCATTCTTAAGCAAGGTGGTCTTTAGCTTCCAGGTGTTTGAGTTCCTTCCAAACTTTTCCTTGTGATCGAGCTCCAGTTTCAAAGCATTGTGATCTGAGAATATGCAGGGAATAATCTCAGTCTTTTGGTACTGGTTGAGTCCTGATTTGTGACCCAGTATGTTGTCTATGCTGGAGAAGGTTCCATGTGCACTTGAGAAGAATGAGTATTCTGTTGTTTTAGGGTGGAATGTTCTGTATATATCTATGAGGTCCATCTGGTCCAATGTTTCATTCAATGCTCTTATTTCTTTATTGATTTTCTTCTTGGATGATCTGTCTATTACTGAGAGAAGCAGGTTGAGATCTCCTACTATAAATGTATTCATATCGATATGACTCTTTATCTTGATTAACAGTTTTCTTATGTAATTGGCTGCTCCCATATTGCGGGCATAAATATTTACAATGTTAGATCTTCTTGGTGGATAGTCCCCTTAAGAATGATGTAGTGTCCTTCTGTATCTCTAACTACAGTCTTTAGTTTAAAGTCTAATTTATCTGATATGAGAATCACTACCCCGGCCTTCTTTTGAGGCCCATTGGCATGAAAAACTCTCCTCCATCCCTTCACTTTTAGTCTGGGTGTATCCTTAGGTTCAAAATGGGTCTCTTGTAGACAACATATGGATGGGTCCTGTCATTTTATCCAATCTGCAGCCCTGTGTCATTTTATGGGCACATTTAGGCCATTCACATTGAGAGTGATTATTGATAGACACATTTTTATTGACATCGTGTTACCTTTGAAGTCCTTCTTTCCATAGATTGTCTCTATATTTCTGTACAATGATATTCTTGTGGTTTTTTTGCTTTTATAGAACCCCTCTTAATGTCGGCTTGGTGGTCACATACTCTCAAGCCTTGCCGGTTTTGGAAACTCTTTATCTCTCCATCCATTTTGAATGTCAGTCTTGCTGGATAAAGTATTCTTGGCTGCATGTTCTTCTCATTTAGTGCCCTGAATATATCTTGCCAGCCCTTTCTGGCTTGCCAGGTTGCTGTGGACAGGTCTGATGTTATTCTGATGGGCTTTCCTCTGTATGTAAGGAGCTTCTTTGTCCTGATAAATTAATTTTAATAATAGATTTTATTTAACCTAATTCATTGAACATGCTGTCATTTCAACATGTAATCAATACAACAATTATGGACAATATATTTTACATTTTTATACTAATTTTTAGAAATAAAGTTGTCTTTTATCCTTAGCACACATCCTAAATTTGGAACAGCTACATATCAAGTGCTTAATAGCCACATCTGGCTAATGGTTGGATTAAGTCAAGAACTGTGAAGGGCCTGAAATGGTAATGCTACTTGCAAGCCCAATAGCTAACAACTGTGTGTGTGTGTATGTGTGTGTGTGCGTATTTAGTGGCAAGTAAAATAACCAGAACAGCAGATCCTCAGGAAGAGTATAGTACAATTTTAAATTGAATTGTGAGATTAGTCCATGTAAGTTTATAAAATATGCATATATTTTATATTATATGTACTTATAAAATATGCATATAAACTTATATGGACATATCTCACATATATGAGGCAGGGGAGGGAGAGAGAAAGAATGCTCTGGCAGGAGACACAGATTTATGGATCAGACTAAAACACAGCTATTACTGGGCACCTGGATGGCTCAGTTAAGGGCCCGACTCTTGGTATCTGCTGAGGTCATGATCTCAGGGTCATGAGATTGAGCTCTGTGTCGGGCTTGGCACTCAGCAAAGAGTCTGCTGGAGATTCTCTTGCTCTCCCATTCCTTCCCTTCACTTCCCCCCGGCCTTCTCGTGCTTGCTCTTTCTCTCATTCCCTCTCTCTCTCTGTAATAAATAAATAAATGAAATCTTAAAAAAAATAAAACAGTTATTATTTACAGCTTGTGTAAGTGCCCAATTTTCCACAGGATTATATGAATGAAGACATCACCTCCATGTATAGGGGGATTGATTTTCAAAAAAGTAAGACCAGAATTGTGACAACTGAAATTCATATAAGATGATTATCATATTTGCAAGCTGTTTCCTCTGAGTGGGGTGATAAAAATGAAAAAGACAAGATACAGAGACTTCTACTTTGGAATTAAATATATATCATATTACATATATGATACATATTACATATTACTAATGATATATATTTAACAATATAAATATAAATATAGATAGATAGGTATCTCCAGGGAGTGAAAGGGAAAATCTACAGTTTCACTACCATGGAATTTTAAATAGCTGTAGGGATAGAAGTCTCTGTATAACTCTAGAGTGATGCACTATACCTAATTTCAATATATAATTGCCACTCAATTAGATTGCCAATGCCTTTTGCTCAGAAAGCCCCAACTATGCATAAACTTTAACATATTCATGGAGAAATGTCTCTCAATACTATTATATTGGACAGGACATATCTAAAATACAGTTGATAAAAATAATATTGTTATGGACTGAATGTTTAAAATTCATATGTTGAGATCTTAACTGTCAGTGTGATGGTATTTGGAGATGGGTCTTTGAAAGTGATTGGGACATGGAGTTGGAGCATTCATGAATGGGATTAGTGACCTGTTAAAGAGAACCCAGAACATTCTCTCACTCTTTCTACTATATGAAAACATAAGGGTTCTCACCCTGATCTCAGACACCTAGCCTCCAGATCTTTGAAAAATAAATTTCTGTTGTCTATAAGGCAACCAGTCTATGGTATTTTGTTACAGCAGCTAAAAAGACTAAGATGGACATAATAATGATACTGTGTAAAGTCAGATACATATAACATATAAAAAGGTCATTTTCAGACAGTAGAAAAAGAAAACTACATAAAGAATCTTCTTAAAGTTCAATTTGGACATTTGAAGATATGAGGACCAAGATCTATCTGAAAATAAGAGTAATAGATTTGATACAAGAATGCAATATCCTGACACCAAATTTCTGGCTACAGGGACATATTGAAGCACTGGAAGAAAAATCTTGGATAAAAAGAACATGCCCTGAGCGCCTGGGTGGTTCAGTGGGTTAAGTCTCTGCCTTAGGCTCAGGTCATGATCTCAGGGTCCTGGGATCAAGGCTCACATTGGGCTCTCTGCTCAGTGGGGAGCCTGCTTCCCCCTCTCTCTCTGCCTGCCTCTCTTCCTACCTGTGACCTCTCTCTCTCTCAAATAAATAAATAAAATCTTAAAAAAAAATAAAAATTTAAAAATTAAAATTAAAAAAAAGAACATGCCCTAAACAACAAATAACATTTTATTTTCTGCATTGCAATGGTACGAGTTACTAGTTACTCAAGAGAAAGAAGAATTGGACATCGAAACACCATTATATAATATAGTTGGATATGTATTCTTACATTTGTATGCAACACACCAAATAATTTTTCCATATTTTTCTCTCACACTTGCCTATTTTTCTTTAAATCCAGTTCTCATTTTGGGGTTATATAGCCACGAAAGGCAGACTAATATATTCTTGTGCCTTCAATTAGATAGACCTGAAGTATTTGCACATTTGTTTCTTTTTTTTTTTTTTTTTTTTGGAGGATGCTGAGTACATGATGGAGCAAAAAAGAGAAGAATGACTATCACTGGAGATAATCAGCATCTCAGATATTGCTATGAATTCAGCAAGTAAAAAGTCCTATATCCATTATGATTAAAAGTAGTTTGACATAAATTTAAAATTTTTAGATATTTACCACATATAATTACTGAAAAATTCCTTATTAACATAAACACACAAACACATATTGTGTATACTCTCTCAGATATGACTTCTGATAACATACTCTTCTCCATCTCATATCAATATATAGTATTTCTGTGACATTTTTAAATAACTTTAAATGATACTTTAATCCTGTGTTGCCTTTTAAAGTTAATGTAAATATTTCCACATAAACAAATACAGAGTTATGATTTTTATTTAAAATACTTTTAGGATTTAGGGGATAAGATACACTATAAAAATTTTATGAGACTGACGCACTACCTACTGCGCTAACGAGGCACCTACACTATAAAAATTTTAAAGTTAATCATTACAATTCAGAGATCAGGAAGCTTGTATAGCTTAAATTATTATTAGCAATTTTGGCTAAATAAAAAGTTTCAGTGTTTGTTTATAGCAGATGAAGTAGGTGATAAACCTCACATGAAAGGTGTGATCACTAGGATCACCAAAGAGTTGATGATCACTGGAACAACGAATCTTTACTCCAGGAGAACATGGTAACAAAGGCAATAGCAGCAACTGTTGAAAATGGGAGTCAGAAATAGCAGCACCACAGAAACTATGCATGCAAAATTCATATAGGAAAATTACAGCCTGGAGATATATATTCAAGGATATCTGTCCTTAGAAATGGAAATATTCTTGGGAGAGTTTATGTTGATGAAGGATAGTTGAAAGAAAGGCAGGCAGGGACAAGGGGTCCCACCCTAAGAGGAAATCACCCTTAAAAGGATTTTATACTACCCTGGAAGGAGCCCTCCACCTTTTTCCACATGATGGATACATGACAAAAACCTTACAGAGTGACAGGAGCATTGAAGGTTTATCAGACTAAAACAGCCCAACAAGCCCATTAAAACCTCTAGACTTAGAAGCTCTGGTGGCAGCCATCTCAGGTCCTCTCCCTCTTTGGGAGATTTGTATTCCATCGTTCAATAAACTATTGCTCAATAAACCTTGCTTTGCTGCCCATTACTCTGTCTGGTCCACATGTTCATTCTTTAAAGCAGCGTGACCAAGAACCACAGGCATCAAAGGAAAATAAATCCCGTTAACAGTGTGAATATACAGACACATATTTGCATGTAGTTCTGATACTTCAGTTGAATATTGAATATTGTTGGGCTAAAAATGGGTACTAATCATCAGAGAAGAAAAAATAATAGGAAGGTAAAAATGAAGCAAAATCCTAAAAATTTGTACAAAATGAAGAAGTGAAGCATGGGGAGATATGTATGACTCCAGCGGAGAAAACTACAAAGTGTTACTGATGGAAAGAAGGAGGACATGAATAAGAATCAGAAGAATCAATCAAGATGTCTATTCCCCCCCAAATTTAGCTATAGATTTAATGTAATTTTAGTTAAAATTTTACTATTTTTCTTTTTTTGTAAAAATGTTATGCTCCTTTTTTTTCTATTATTTTTAAAATTTTTTTTATTGTCTTATGTTAGTTATCATAAAATACATCATTAGTTTTTGATGCAGTGTTACAAGATTCATTGTTGGTGTACAATACCCAGTGCTCCATGCAATACGTGCCCTCCATAATACCCACCACCAGGCTCACCCATTCCACACATCTCCCTCTCTGATTTCCCCCAATTCACTTCTCCTTTCCTTCTCCTAATGTCCTCCACGTTATTCCTTATGTTCCTTCTAAAACATATATAAAATCGCAAAGCATCTTAAAGAGGATGCTTTCTGTTTTTGTAAATGAACAAAATTTGGAGATGCACCCTACCTGATTTCACGTCTTACAAAAAGTTATAGTAAATAAGATACTGTGGTACTGACATAAGTATAAGAAAATAAATATATAGAAGAGAATGGAAAGTCCAAAAAGTGCCTTAAAACAAGTGGCATATAGATATAGGTATAGAGGTAGATATACAGTCTTTTTTTTAACCAATGTGCCAGAACATATAATGAGAAGAGGAGAATCTTTTCAAAAATTATACTAGATAGGTTTACATAAAAAATATAGGCTCCTGCCTCACAATAAATTACTTGCCATCACAACCATAAATAAAAATGTAAATCCAAATTTTGTACAAGAAATATAGGAGATTATTTTTGTTATCATGATAAGACAAAGAGCTCTTAGCACACAAAATGCACTAGTAATGCAAAATTATGAATTAGATTAATCAAAATAAAGTATATCCATTTTACAAAACGACCCCAGTATAAAAAGGAGGAGACAAGTCATCAATAAAAACAATTCACAAAATACATATTTGACAGAAGAAATATCCAAAATGTAAAAAAATTCATAGAAATCAACAAAAAGTATCAACTATTCATTGGGTTCCTACTGAATGTAACCAGATGCAAATGAAACACTCTGTCTTCTGTGATTTCTTCAGGTGAAGATATTCAGTTGGTAATTTGCCAAATAGATGTTGGACATCTAAATAGCAATAATAATAGTTATAACAATTAGCAAACATATATTTAGGACATATATTTGACATAGAAAATTGCAAGCATATTAATTGTGTTATTTCATTTAATTTTTAAAGTAACCATGATGGTGGTTATAACATCCTACTCATTTTATAAATGATGAAACAGACACAGTACCTTTCTTCAAATCAGATCTATTGTGTATGAGGAAATCAACTTGAAGAGGAGTAAGCTATGTTATCCTGTGATTTCTAATTATTTAGAGATTTTTAAATAAAGATCAATTTAGTTTTGTTTATTCAAAAAATTATCTGAGCATCTACTCTTTCTCAGACACTAGGATAGCAAATTCAGTAGTGGCAAAATAGGAGTGGGAGGTGAATGATAATAATATGTGATTTCTACTTATAGGCCTTTTTTTTTTTTTTTTTAAGATCAGCTATGTATTTGACAGAAGGAGAAAAAGCAAGAGAGAGAGAGAGAACATGAGCAGGGGGAGGGGCAGAGGGAGAAGGAGAATCAGACTCCCACTGAGTGTGGAGCTGGCTGGGTTCATGACCTGAGCTGAAGGTAGATGCTTAATCCACTGAGGCAACCAGGCATCCTTCTTTTTTTTTTTTTTATAATTTTTTTTTATTTTTTATAAACATATAAAGTATTTTTATCCCCAGGGGTACATGTCTGTGAATCGCCAGGTTTACACACTTCACAGCACTAACCATAGCACATACCCTCCCCAGTGTCCATTACCCCACCCCCCTTTCCCGACCTCCCTCCCCCCAGCAACCCTCAGTTTGTTTTGTGAGATTAAGAGTCACTTATGGTTTGTCTCCCTCCCAATCCCATCTTGTTTCTTTTCTTCTTTTCCTACCCCCCAACCCCCCATGTTGCATCTCCACTTCCTCATATCAGGGAGATCATATGATAGTTGTCTTTCTCTGATTGACTTATTTCACTAAGCATGATACCCTCTAGTTCCATCCACGTCATTGCAAATGGCAAGATTTCATTTCTTTTGATGGCTGCATAGTATTCCATTGTGTATATATACCACTTCTTCTTTATCCATTCATCTGTTGATGGGCATCTAGGTTCTTTCCATAATTTGGCTATTGTAGACATTGCTGCTATAAACATTCGGGTGCACGTGCCCCTTCGGATCACTACGTTTGTATCTTTAGGGTAAATACCCATTAGTGCAATTGCAGGGTCATAGGGTAGTTCTATTTTCAACTTTTTGAGGAACCTCCACGCTGTTTTCCAGAGCGGTTGCACCAGCTTGCATTCCCACCAACAGTGTAGGGGGGTTCCCCTTTCTCCACACCCTCGCCAGCATCTGTCATTTCCTGACTTGTTAATTTTAGCCATTCTGACTGGTGTGAGATGATATCTCATTGTGGTTTTAATTTGTATTTACCAGGAATCCTTCTACTTTAAGTTTTTATTCACTACTGTTTTTAAACAATTATAGTCTGTCTATACTTAGAACTCCTTCACACTACATTACCATGAAGTTTCCTTATTAATGATAAAGATATTATGATTTGTAAATGATAGCACCCTAGGTCCACAAAGCACTATCTGAGTTTTTTATAAATAACTGCTTTAAGTGGCAGCTGCTGAGCAGAAATTTAGTTCTACTGAGCTTTATTGTGTTTAATTAGGAAAGATTATGGAGGATGTTTTATATTCCTTTTTGGCCTTAGGGTATGGTGAGCATTAGCTGACATAACAGATATTGCAAAGGATTTTCACATTGCGAGACATTTTGCAAAGCTTTGCATGAAGAATCATATTAATAAAAATAAAAGCTATTGAGTATATAATTCCCCATGTACCACTTCAAAAATTTATGCCAATGGGTTCATTTTTTATTTGGCAGACTACTGGGTTGGTCACATATTTAGTTTTCAGCAGGCATGTTTTAGAAATAATAAATAATAAGCTTTCCCCAAATAGAATAGCAACAAGGGGAGCTAGTCAATGTGGTCTTCTAAATTTAAAATTTTCTTATTACTTAGAAGTGAAGAAAGGAAAAATTTGTTTCCAAAAGGAAACATATTAAGGGAAAAGCATTTTTTCAATAGATTCCCAATGTGAACTAAGACAAAAACATACATATGCTATATTCAAAAAAGCATATTGTTCAATACATGATTGTTAAATATTTTGGAAATTTATAATATTGGTAAACAACACTGGACATGCTAATAAAATGAATACATGCCATTCAGATATGCTATTGCTTTTATAGGATATGCTTTTTAAAGCAATACTAATAATAATACTAATAGTAAATTTCAGAAAATATTTTTCCAGATGTCCAGACTCTGTCAAATTCAGCCAATCAAGAATCAAGTAAGTGAACATAAATGAAGTAGTATGTGACTGATAAATAGATATCACAGTGCCAAAACTTTTCATATTTTATGTAAGTGGGGCTCAACATAGGCTCTTAGCTTTCTGTGTACATAGAATGAAAAGTACATGAAAAACACTAAGAATAGAGAATATAAATATCAACAAGTGCAACAAGTGGGAAACTATCCTCAAAAAAAGAGTTAAAAATAAAGAAAAATAGATAAACTTTAAGTGGTATTAAAGAAATTCTAAGTAGAAAAAATTGTTTAACATGGGTGGGAGCCCTAAGTTCTACTCTATACAGTTGTATGCATGCATGCTTACAAATGCTAGTGAAAATGTGATTATGAGATGTGTTGAAGGAAAAATGGATAATATTTACATTTCTTAACTGCTAATATGAGATGGAACTCAATATATGTTTTTCCTGCATAATTTTAAGTTTGTGTATGTCTAAGACAGAATTGCATGGAGACAGGAACCTCTGGTCAGGATTTATATTTAGATATGGAAAAGTTTGACTCCATAAAAAATAGATAGCAATTCTCATTTAATATGTATAATATCCATTCAATAATAACTTTTTAAGTATATTGTTTAGTGTTTAATGGATTTGCTAAGTTTATCTAATCATATAACCTGCATTACCCAATACAGAAGAGCTGCATCAGATAAAACATTCTCTCATGCCTTTTGCAGTAACCTCCCTAAGCCCTAACCCAAAACAACTGATCTGTGTTCAACCATGCTATTATTGCCTTTTCTAAAATTTCCTCTAAGTGCAATCATACAGTATATAAATTTTCAGTGTTCAACTTCATTCATTCTTTCTTCAATTTTTTTAATGTATTAATGTTCCTTTTTTCCCCCAAAAATCACTTAGTAGTACTCCATAGTAGTGATAGCCCACAATTTAGTTACCATTTGGTGGATATGTGGGTTGTTTCTAGTTTTGGGCTAATATTACTACTAAGAATATTTGTGTACAAGATTTAATGACATATATTGTTTTCATTTCTCTGGCAATTCAAAGAAATGGAATGTAGGTGCCTTACAGTAGAGAAACACTTAACTTTATCAATTACTGTGATAACTGTATTCTAAAAGTTACTAAATGTGATTCCAGTCAGAAAAATAAAACAGCTCCATATCCTGTTCATAATTGTGTGTCAATTTTTTTTTTAATTTAGCTATTCAGTGAGTATGTAGAATTACTATATTATAGTTTTAATTTCCGTTTCCATGGTGAGTAGTGATATTGACCTCTTTTCATGTGCTTATTAGTTATTTGTATATCTGCTTTTATAAACTTACTATTTAAGTTATTTTATCAGTTTTTTTAATATAGGGTTTATTTTCTCAATGCATATAAAGTTATAATATATTCTGGATACAATTATCTTGCAAATTTAACTTTGTAAATATGAGTTCTCTGTCACTTGCATAGTCTCTTTTTTTGGATTTTGAGCAGAAAATTTTTAATGTTGATTACATTAATTTCATCTTTTTAAAATATTGGTGTCTCTAACTGAAAAATGTTTTCCAGATCCAATGTTACAAAGATTTCTGCTTCCTTTTAGAAACTTAGTAAACTCAGGTATATGATATTTTCTGTGATTTTTCTGTGGAAGATTCATTGGCCTTATAAATGTAGGTTTTATTCCTAAACTAGGTACATTTTTTAAAATTAAATAATTTTTTAAATTTCTTTTCAGCATAACAGAATTCATAGTTTTTGCACCACACCCAGTGCTCCATGCAATGCGTGCCCTCCATAATACCCACACCTGGCTCCCCCAACCTCCCACTCCCCGCCCCTTCAAAACCCCTCAGGTTGTTTTTCAGAGTCCATAGTCTCTCATGGTTCATCTCCCCCTCCAATTTCCCTCAACTCCCTTCTGCTCTCCATCTCCCCATGTCCTCCGTGTTATATGTTATGCTCCACAAATAAGTGAAACCATATGATAATTGACTCTCTCTGTCTGACTTATTTTACTCAGCATAATCTCTTCCAGTCCCGTCCATGTTGCTACAAAAATTGGATATCCATCCTTTCTGATGGAGGCATAATACTCCATAGTGTATATGGACCACATCTTCCTTATCCATTCGTCCGTTGAAGGGCATATTGGTTCTTTCCACAGTTTGGCTGCTGTGGCCATTGCTGCTATAAACATTGGGGTACAGATGGCCCTTCTTTTCACCACATCTGTATCTTTGGGGTAAATACCCAGTAGTGCAATTGCAGGGTCATAGGGAAGTTCTATTTTTAATTTCTTGAGGAATCTGCACACTGTTCTCCAGAGTGGCTGCACCAACTTGCATTCCCACCAACAGTGTCAGAGGGTTCCCCTTTCTCCACATCCTCTCCAGCACACGTTGTTTCCTGTCTTGTTAATTTTGGCCATTCTAACTGGTGTAAGGTGGTATCTCAATGTGGTTTTAATTTGAATGGCCCTGATGGCTAGTGATGATGAACATTTTGTCATGTGTCTGATAGCCATTTGTATGTTTTCATTGGAGAAGTGTCTGTTCATATCTTCTGCCCATTTTTTGATATGATTATCTGCTTTGTGTGTGTTGAGTTTGAGAAGTTCTTTATAGATCCTGGATATCAACATTTTGTCTGTACTGTCATTTGCAAATATCTTCTCCCATTCTGTGGGTTGCCTCTTTGTTTTGTGGACTTTTTCCTTTGCTGTGAAAAAGCTTTTGATCTTGATGAAGTCCCAAAAGTTCATTTTCGCTTTTGTTTCCTTTGCCTTTGGAGACATATCTTGAAAGAAGTTGCTGTGGTTGATATCGAAGAGGTTACTGCCTATGTTCTCCTCTAGGATTCTGATGGATTCCTGTCTCACATTCAGGTCCTTTATCCATTTCGAGTTTATCTTTGTGTACAATGTAAGAAAATGGTCGAGTTTCATTCTTCTACATATAGCTGTCCAATTTTCCCAGCACCATTTATTGAAGAGACTGTCTTTTTTCCACTGTATATGTTTTCCTACTTTGTCAAAATTATTTGACCATAGAGTTGAGGGTCCATATCTGGGCTCTCTACTCTGTTCCACTGGCCTTTGTGTCTGTTTTGATGCCAGTACCATGCTGTCTTGGTGATCACAGCTTTTTAGTAAAGCTTGAAGAAATTGACAACCTGAATAGACTGATACCTAGTAAAGAGATTGAAGCAGTGATCATAAACCTCCCAAAAAACAAGAGCCCAGGACCTGATGGATTCCCTGGGGAATTCTACCAAACTTTCAAAGAAGAAATAACACCTGTTCTCCTGAAGCTGTTTCAAAAAATTGAAGCAGAAAGAAAACTTCCAGACTCTTTTTATGAAGCCAGCATTACCCTGATCCCCAAACCAGGCAAAGACCACGCCAAAAAGGAGAATTTCAGACCAATATCACTGATGAATATGGATGCTAAGATTCTCAACAAGATCCTAGCAAACAGGATCCAACAGCACATTAAAACTATGGAAAAGCTAAGATGTTATATATAGCTTTTCCATAGCTTTTTACTAATTATTATTTAATGGTTTATATTTATCTATTTATAATATTTATTTTTATAATATAATATAAATTTTTGTTTATAACATGTTTGAATAATGTATATTTTATAGTTATATATAATAAATATCTTGAATAACTATAATAGTTTATAAATATATTAATCATAAAATTATACTTACATATAATTATTATAATAATAATTTGAAGTTCTGCTATTAACTATTGACATTATCTTATTAACATACATATTTGTAAATATTATGTCTTTCTGATGACCTTTGTATTAAAGTGTATTATAATAAAGGGTTTCTCTTTATGTTGGGAAACACTTTTTAAAAAATATTTTATTTATTGAGAGAGCAAGAGAGAGAGCAAGTATGGGGAGGGACATAGGAAGAGGGAAAAGCAGACCCCCCACTGAGGAGGGAGCTCTATGTGGGGCTTGATTTAGGGATCCTGGGATCATGACATGAGCTGAAGGCAGGCACTAAGCAGACTGAGCCACCCAGGGATCCTTGGGAAACTTTTTTTCTTTAGATATAGTTTCACGGTATTAGTAAATTTACTCCAGCCTTCTTACATTTAAAACTTACATATTTTTCCATCAGTTTTTTTCTCTCTGTGACTTACATTTGAAATAAGTCTTACAGATAACAAAGAGTTAGAGCTTATTATTTTTATTGATTTATTGATATTTATTGATTCTGATAATCTCTGTATTTTAATCAGATTACTTAATCCGATAATGTTTAGTGCAATTATGGCCACACTTGAATTTGAATCTCATTTTTGTTTGTTTTCTACAAGTCTTATTTTTTTTTTATTTGTTGTTGCTTCTTAATGTTTCTTCCTCTTCCTTTCATCTTACTTATTGGAATACTTTTAGAATTCTATTTTAATTCTTCCTATTGTCTTTTTGCTCTATGTCTTTAAAATGATAGTGAACGCTGTCATGATTATAGTATACCTCCTTAACTTCACATACAAGTTTGTTATTAATATTGTCCACTTTATATAAAATAATTTGCAGACTAATAAATTACCTCCCATCAAGCTATAATTGTTATACAGATTGCATCTAAACGTGTAAATACTAAATAACTAAATAATACTAAAACTTTTGTTTTAAAGATTATTTTGTTTTTAAAAATTTAAGAAGATAAAAGCAGAGACAATAAATGGTCTTTTGCATTTACTTCAATATTTATTATTTCTGATGCACTTTATTGTTTTCCGAGGGTCAGCATTTCCATTTCCACCTAGTATGGTTTCTCTCCAGCCTGAAGAATTTCATGTAGTGGTATATAGAGAGTAAAGCTACTAGGGACAAATTCATTTAGGTTTAATTTACGTGAAATTGTCTTTATCTCTCCTTTATTTTGAAGGATGTTTATACAAGAATTCTGGGAAAATATTTTTTGTTACTTAAAAGTATTGGTACACTCATGTCTTCAGTCTATGATTTCTGATAAGAATTGAACATATATCAAAATACACACACATGACATAAGTGATATACTCATGTGTGTGTCATTTATATCATTTTTCGATAGCTGTTTTCATGACTTGTTCTTTAACTTACACCAGGTTTGCCATGATACCCCTTTGTGTGGATGTCTTTCTATTGTTCTTATTTTTTTTATTGTTGTTGAGTACCTTGTATCTTTTTGCTTTAATCACATTTGGAAAACTTTCAACCACTGTTTTTATTCTTTCTAAATTCTCCTGGGATACTCATTACATGTATATTTGACTATTTATCATCATTTAACATGTACCTTGAGGCTTTATTTTTCATTGTTTTTTTCTATGTATTCTTCACATTGAATAATTTTTGTTCTACCTTTATTTACTCATTTTTCAGAAATCTTTATTCAGATATTAAGTCCATTTAGTGAGTTTTTAAATATCAGATAATTGTTTTCTCTTTCTAGAATTCCCATTGAATTATTTTTTTGCTCATTTCTAATTTTTTTGCCTTATAGTTATTTTGCTTGAACTCCCATAGATTTTCTTGAATTACTTGAGGGTATTTATTTATTTATATTGCTTTGCTTCATTGATTTATGATTGTTATAACAGCCACTTTAAGATTTGTGATTGGAAGTTTCAATATGTGTTTTCTTTGGGTTTTCAGACATGGTTGATTATTTTTTCTCTTAGTTTTTATATATTAGGTATTTTGAACTATAGTCTAACCTTGTGGTATAAAAAACTTGTGGATATTGTGGATCTGTTAGAATTCTCTGATAAGTGCTGTTACTTTTGTTCAGTTGAACAATAATATTTCTTGGATTTAAAGTGCAAATTCTTGTTATTGCATCATGGTGCCTGTATTAATCCATAATTTTGTCTTTCCATGAGAATCTGTAATTCTATTTCACATATGTTGTGGTTGAAAGGTCATTACTTAGGTATTCATGTTTAGCCCTTTTCATTCTGGGATTTCTATCTGCTACAGATTTATTCACATTTTTGATTCTCACAGTAAGGACACAGAAGGCTTTTTGCTTTTTTGTTTTGCTGGTATCTTTGTGCCTCTGCTGCAAGTGTAATGTTCCTGCACTAAACTTTAAGCTAAAAGCTGCATAATGCAGAAAGTTATACTGTGTATTTCTTCCCTAGCTCCTCCAGATACATACCATTTTTTGGTACCAGAGCCATTTTTTGTTATTTATCTAATTTATTTGGATAGAGAGTTGTTTCATGTGGGAAAGTCTTCTGATAGGTTTTTACTATGATTAGAAAAGGAAAGAAAACTTCATTGAAAATATAATTTCTAATCAATGAAAGTAAAAATTAAATTAAAAAATAGAAAAAATAATCAGTTCTACATTTTTATTTTTTAAAGAACCAGTTTTTGATGAAAAATCTTCCTTTCCATATATTTTCTTGTACTGAATGACTGTAGTTATTTTCATGTAGTTTGATTATCTTCAATTATCAGATCATATTTGGTCTGTTTCTATTGGCTTTGTGTTATTTGCCCAATATTTGTCCAATGCATAATCTCGATATCTAGCTTTCAAACCTGATATATTGTTTTCCTTGCCTTCCCTACTTCTTTTTTTTTAAAGATTTTATTTATGTATGTATTTATTTATTTGTCAGAGAGATAGAGAGTGCACAAGGAGGCAGAGAGGCAGGCAGAGGCAGAGAAAGGAGCAGACTCCCTGCTGAGCAAGGAGCCCAATGCGGGACTCAATCCCAGGACCCTGGGATCATGACCTGAGCCGAGGGCAGCAACTTAACCGACTGAGACACCCAGGTGTCCCATCCTTCCCTACTTCTAATTCAACTGCTAAACCTGTGCCAATCATTTATATTTAGTCACTATTATACCTCATTTTAAAAATAAATTTCTTATATTAGTAAATTAATACTTGTTGCAATAATAAACAGTCTCATAGTCTCAGTGACTTATATAACTGAGGTTTGTTTCTCACTAATGTCACTTTCTGATATGTATAGTGTAGCTCTCATGGAGAGTTCTCCTTTAAGTGATTAATAACTGAAGGATTTATGTTTTTAACATGTTGTGATGCACCATCCTCTAAAGCTGTGGTGTCTACTACAGTTGTTTCTAGTCTCATGCAACTGTTAATTAAAATTTTTTAAAAATTTAAAATTTAGTTTTCTATTTCTACAGTTTCATTGTTAGTGTATAAGAAAGCAACTGATTTCGGTGCATTGAGTTTGTATTCCTGCCATATTGCTGAATTGCTGTATGAGTTCTCGTAATTTGGAGTTGGAGTCTCTGGGTTTTCCACATAAAGTGTCATGTCATCTTCAAAGAGAGAGATTTTGGCTCCTTCTTTGCCAATTTGAATCCTTTTCTTTTTTCTTGTCTGATTGCTGTTGATAGGACTTTTAGTACTATGCTGAACAATAGTGGTGAAAGTAGGCATTCTTGCTGAGTTCCTGATCTCAATGGGAAAGCCCTCAGCTTTTCCCCATTGACAATGATATCTGCTGTGGGTTTTTCATAGTTGGATTTTATGAAGTTGAAGAATGTTCCCTCTATCCCTATACTTTGAAGGGTTTTAATCAGGAAAGGATGCTAATTGTCAATTTTTTTTTCTGCATCAAGTGAGAGAAACATGTGGTTCTTCTCTCTTATTAATTTGTTTTATCACATTTATTGATTTGGAATAAAAAAGGTAAAGGATCTATACTCAAGGAACTACAGAATACTCATGAAATAAGTTGAAGGAGACAAAAAAAGATGGAAAATATTCCATGTTCATGGATCAGAAGAATAAACATTCTTAAAATGTCTATGCTGCTAGAGCAATCTTACTTTCAACACCATTTCTATCAGAATACCAGTGGTGTTTTTCAAAGTGCTGGAACAAACAATCCTAAAATTTGTTTGAAACCAGAAAAGACTCCAAATCACCAATGAAAGGTTGAAAAAGAAAAACAAAGCTGGTGACATTTCATTGCCTGATTTCAGGCTTTATTAGAAAGCTATGGTCACCAAGACAGCATGGTACTGGTACAAAAACAGACACATAGACCCACAAAACAGAGTAGAGAACCCAGATATGGTCCTTCAACTCTATGGTCAAATAATCTTCAACAAAGAAGGAAAAAATATCCAGTGGAGAAAAGACAGTCTCTTCAATAAATGGTGCTGGAAAAATTGGACAGCTATATACAGAAGAATGAAACTCAACCATTCCTAACACCATACTCAAAGATAAACTCAAAATGGATGACAGACCTCAATGTGAGACAACAATCCTTCAAAATCCCAGAGGAGAACATAGGCAGTAACCTCTTTGACAACAGCCACAGCAACTTCTTTGAAGATATGTCTCCAAAGTCAAAGGAAACAAAAGCAAAAATGAACTTTTGAGACTTCATCAAGATCAAAAGCTTCTGCACAGCAAAGGAAACAGTCAACAAAACAGAGAGACAACCCACAAAATGGGAGAAGATATTCACAAATGACACTACAGAAGGGGCTGCTACCCAAGATATATAAAAAACTCCTCAAACTCAACACACACAAAACAGATTATCACATAAAAAAAAAGTCGGCAGAAGACCTGAACAGACACTTCTTCAAAGAAGACATTCAGATGGCTAAAGACACATGAAAAAATGTTCATCATCATTAGCAATCAGGAAGATTCAAATCAAAACCACATTGAGATACCACCTTACAATAGTTCAAATGGCCAAAATTAACCAGACAGGAGACAGCATGTGTTGGAGAGGATGTGGAGAAAGGGGAACCCACTGTTGGTGGGAATGCAAGTTGGTGCAGTCACTATGGAAAACAGTGTGCAGATTCCTCAAAAAAAGTAAAAATAGAGCTGCCCTATGACCCATAAATTACACTAGTGGGTATTTGCCCCCAAAATACAGATGTAGTGAACAGAAGGGCCATAGGTACTCTAATGTTCATGTCCACAATAGCCAAACTGTGGAAAGAGTCAAGATGCCCTTCAACAATGAATAAAGAAAATGTGGTCATATACACAATGGAATATTACTCAGCCATAAGAAAGGATGAATACTCAACTTTTGCATCAACATGGATGGGACTGCAGGAGATTATACTGAGTGAAATAAGTCAATCAGATAAAGTCAATTATCATATGGTTTCACTCACTTTTGGACCATAAGGAATAACATGGAGGACATTAGAAGGAAGGGAAAAGGGAAATTGGAGGGGGAGACAAACCATGAGGGGCTGTGGACTCTGAGAAACAAACTGAACTCCAAAAAAACAAACAGGGTTTTTGAGGGGAAGTGGGTGGATGGGTGAGCCTGGTGGTGGGTATTAAGGGAGGCACATATTGCATGGAGCACTGGGTATTATACATAAATGATGAATCTTGGAACACTGCATCAAAGTTAATAATGTACTGTATGGTGACTAACATAACATTAAAAAAATAATAATAAGTTAGTTTTCTACCCTCAGTGTCCTTACCTGCATTTCAAGTGCCACACCATGTGCGGCTTGTGGTGAATGTATTGAACAGTGCAGCTACAGAATTCTTCTTTCATTGCAATAAATTCTCTGATTAAGAGCTTCTTTAGAATCTCTTAAAATTCCTCACTGGATTCCTTCCCTCTTGCCAGCCAAAAAATAAAGAGAGTCATTAATATCTAGTAGGATTTTGTATGGCCCAATCTAGAGGTGAGGTTCATTGTTTTATTTCACATTCCATTGAGTGGGTATCAGTCCAATAGACCTTCTCATCTGTATAGGAAGCTGAGAAATCTATTTTTCCTACTTATTTCTTATTTATTTAGAGAAAGCAAATTGATGAACAGCTAGTCTCTTCCACATACTTACACATTCTCCTTCTTCTTCTTTTTTTTTTTTTTGTAAAGATAGAAAAACAAAAATTAGAACACTTAGGAGTTATGTATATCATAGTTCAGGAGAGGGAGAAGGAAAAGGAAAGTTTTAGGTTTCTGGTTTGCACACATGGTTATATAAACGTGAAATTTACTAAGATGAAGAACATAGTTTTATGAGCACGTGAGCAGATCTAAAGTATCATTTGGGCTTACCTTGGATACATATGCATGGTGATATTTAATAAGCAACTTAATATGTAAATATAAAGCTCAGAAGATAAATACAACTTGAAGACACACATGCAAGAGTTATTAAAAGTTAGTAGGTATGAATTCATCTGGAATTTATGGGACTACTAAGAGCTAAATTATAGATAGGGTAAGATAGAATGCTCAGAATGAAACTTAAGGAGCAATAGTAGTTAAGGGTTAAGTTTAGGATGAAGAAAAGTGCAAGGCAAATTGAGGTTTCTGAGAGCAAAGAAAAAAACCCTAGAGGGGAAAACAAGGGTGTTTTGGGAATCTTCACTGTACAAATAATGCCAAGCTCTAAACAGCAATAATTTAAAAGTATCTCCTATTTCTGAAAAAAAAAGTTTAAAATGATATGAAAATAATAATATCCAAATAAAAATTGTCGGAGTGCCAATAGATGCCTTTATTTTCTTCTATCAATAACCATAAATCAGTTGCCCTATAAATTAGTTATAGTTCCTGCAACTCTAGCATTTAATACATGATTATTTCAAATTCTTCGTGATCTTCTCTTCTAAGAAAACAGCTTGGGCTGACTGGCCACATAAGAACAAGGTATGAGCAAAATCCATAATACCAATAACCATATCAATAACCATATCAATAACCATATCAATAACTATCAATAACCATAAATTACAGTTTGTCTTTTTAAGACTGGCTGGATTTTACTAGTGAATGTCTTTTGGCTTACTTTAGGTCATTTCATATCTCATAACCTAATTGTAGTTGTAGGAAAAAATTGATATATATATATACAATATAAATTATATATCATTGCACATTTATGGTTTTTTGGGGGAAAAAAGTTATCCTGTTGAAAGAACTTGCCATGATGTGAAACAAATAAGGTATCAAGACTAATATAGGTTCTTGTCCTTTTTTAAACATAATACAAAGTGATAAATTAGTATCAAGGACCATTTCAATAAAACTTCACTTACAGAGTAGGTAGGGGGAAAAAATCAAATCAGTTATAAAAGCAGAAAACATTTCCCAGTGGCAGTTTATTCTGAATAATGTGAAAGGAGAAAGTTTATTTGAGGCCATATGCTCTCCTTATTCTCACTGCTTCATAAACTGAAAAAAATTAAAAACACTCATTTTAGAACTATGCAGTACAAAACACTGTTTTGAAGGGTCTACAGATGAATGCCAAGGGGTTATCCCACAGTGAAAATAATTGGATGCCCCAGAGGTTGGCATTTTTTTTTTCTTATTTTGAGCTTCTGTTTACTTATATCTAGCTTTTCTATCTCCTAAAATCCTCTTAAAAAGTAAAAGTATCAGCATGGTGACTTTAAGAAAAAAAATAAGGCTGAGAAAGAAAGCTGTGCAAACAATAGAAAAACTCATTGTGATTAAATTGTGTTTTTTTTTTCTTTTAGTCTTCATTTGAACTGAAATATTGGAATAATAGAATTTTTTTAAAGGAAGAAAATAAGTTACTAGGGACATATAATATTACATATTATAGAACACATATAACAACTTGAATTACATTCTAATTTATTAAAATGTGATATATTCTCATGTGATCCCAGGTAATTAAAACATGACACCATTAAAATATACATAGCATCAAGAATCAAATAATCTTTACTATTATAATCTTATTGGTAGGATATATTTCAGTTTCCAGTATGGGTTTACATGATTCTTGTATTACAGGACAAGAAACAGCCATTGAAATTCCATTATCATGCCAAAAGTTGACAACACTTTTTTTTTTTTTTTTCTGCAAGTGTTTCAGACTCTTTTTAAGAGTTCTTGGGACACCTGGGTGGCTCAGTTGGTTAAGCTGCTGCCTTCGGCTCAGGCCATGATCCCAGCGTCCTGGGATGGAGTCCCACATCGGGCTCCTTGCTCAGCGGAGAGACTGCTTCTCCTTCTGCCTCTGCCTGCCACTCTGTCTGCCTGTGCTCGCTCGCTCTCTCTCCCTCTCTCTCTGACAAATAAATTTTTAAAAAAATTAAAAAAAATGTTCTTGATGATTAAAGGCTTTCACTAGGGGCTTTATTACCTGTGCATGCAACAAATTTCTACAATAAAGAAAACAATCAATATAGAGACTGTACAGGGTCCTTTTCTTTGGATGTCATCTTCAAAATATAATTTTCATTTCTTTTTTTCTTACAGTGTGACTTGAAAATTTTATAGAGTAAGAACATTTTATGGAGTGATATAAACTAGTGCAATGCTATATGGGAAAATGTTTAAAGAAGGTGAAAACATTTATCTCTGTATTGCTTGGACATTGCGGAGTTCCTTGTTGACATGAAGCACATAATTACCATTAGTTAAATGAAGGGATAAATCTATAACATTTATACTGGTTTATTCATGGCATAATGGCCCTAGAATCCAGCTACTTGATGATGAATTCTTGGGTCTATCACTTATTATAACCATGAGCGAGGTTTTTTTTTTTTTGGGGGGGGGGGGTTGCTTTGTTTTTTACCCGTGGCTCAATATTTTCCTTTGTGAAGTGGAGAAAATTATGGTTGTACCTGCCTCAAGTTTAGATGTTAGACTATTAATAAAATACTTTGAACAGTGTCATTTGTATTGTCAGCCAAGTACATGTTAGCATTTTCTCCCTTTAATTTTATATTACACAATTTGGAAACTATCAAAATATTTTACAAAGAATAAAAAACACTTTTACTGTATAAATAATTACTGTACAAATTTGAAAAGTAATCAAATTGTCAAAAAGCAAATGTTCTGAACAAAATCTAACAACATGTTTTCCAAGTTTAGAATGCTTTTACATATACAGAATACATTCTTATAAAGTTTTTTTTAAAGTAAATAATCACTTGAACAATCAGTCACTTCATTCATACTGTAAAATACAAATTATAGTGATTCTCATTAACATCAGAATTTAGTTAAGGTTGTCCATTATCACCTTCAATTGCTGCAGAATACTTGTCTAATAAAATTTAATATGACAGAATAGTAGACTAAAATTTCAAAATTAGCTAGAAAAGTCTTTTATTGATTGTAAGTGATATAAATTTAAAATAAATCTTAAAGTAAATTTTAAGAAATCTCACAGCTATAATTGCTGATATAGTCACTCTGATTAGAAAGTAAGGAAGATATTGAATCAAATATTTAAAATAAAATTTTTCTATTTTTTAAAAAAAGAATCAGGAAATATAAAAGATTTAATAAATAAACTATTTACACAAAATAACTAGTATGAAAATCATGAGAAATATTTGGAAATCCTTAGACAAAAACTTACAAACATTACTAAGGAACCCCAAGTGATTTGTATATACAGATAGTCTGTGTAACTAAATGGAAAGAGTTAACATGAGAATAATTTGTAATAATGATAACAAGTCGTACTTATTGATTTTGGACTGTGTAGAAATTAAACTCCTTGACTTAGAGCAATTAACAAATGTATTACTCTAAGCAGTCCTAAGAGGCAGATGTAAATGTGATCCCTGATTTAAATAAGGAAATGGAGTTACAGAATGAGTTGAACTAACTTCTTTCCTACATCTGGAAAGGGATGAAGGAAATTCAAGCATAGCCAGATCTGTATAACCATTGCACTCTGTCATGTAAATTTATCTAAAATTTCATGTAATTTTAATCAAACTAACAGGAAGTTTTGTAAAACTGAGCTATGCAATTTTAATGTTCATCTAGAATAATTGACATGCCATATGTACCTTAGAATTCCTAAAAAAGTATGCTGTTGTTTCCGTTATTGGTATATTAGCATGAAAAATAAAGAAACCATACTTTAAAGAATAGAAATCATGTTCTAAGAATGAAGGGAAGTTCAAATAAGACAATAGGATAAATATGTCAAGGAATATTTGGGAAAAAAGTCCTTACCTCATATCTTGGACTAATAATAAATATAAAATAGTAAAATTTTAAATTATGAAATACATGAAAAATAAGGAAATTATATGCAATATTTAATATATTGGGATGGGAAAGATGGTCCTAAGTATAACAAGAAATGCAGGAAACATAAAGAAAATCATAAACCTACATCATTAATCAATTTTAAAAGAAAAGTAAGTAAAGAAATAGAGAAAACCCAAAGCATCCATATATGTAATGCATATAAAAACTCTGGCAATTTGATATAAAAAATATTAAAGTATTGGATCTTTTAGAAGTAAAAATACATTGAAAATACATTTTAAATATAGATATTTTCCATTAAAGTAAAATATTCAAATATGTAAAATTTCATAAAAAGTAAAAATATCAAACTTAAAAATAAGGCCTTTTGGCTAATTATTATAGAAGTTAAAAGAAATGTTACCCTTGTGGTAAAAGGAAAGTGAAACATTCTCACATGTGAATGTGGTATAAGCTCTTTTTACTCTAGTTGATGAAATATTTCAATAAGTACAACATTATACATGACTCTGGCTGGCATCAGGAATCTAGTGATCTAGTATTTTTTTCTGAAGGATAAAAATCACGCATGATTTGTGAAAATTATTTAGATTCGTAGTCTCTTTTATCAAAATATAAAAAAAAATTACTGACTCTTAAAATCTAGGGAGGACTTTGTTGCTTGTGGGAGTCAGAAGGAGAGTAGGAACTGCCATAAGTCAAATTCAGTAGAGAGCCTAGAATCTTATATGTATAATTTTATCATAAAATTATAGCTATCAATATTTAACAGATATTTCACCAAAATGGACTTCTCAAACTTGTGAAAAATGTGTTTACAATAACTTACTAAAACTAGGCAAAAATCAAAATTCCCTAAATTATCATTAAGAAAATATCTTATTTTTTAACTAGAAAAAATGTATAAGTTGTAAATGTTTGCAGAATTCCAATATATTATGATAAAATGTAAAGTCTACTGCTCCCTAAAATTAAAGTTATATTTTGAATCTTGCTTCAGAACCTTCTTCATATTTGCAATTATGTAGTCTATAGCACTATAGAATAAGTATTTGGTTACATGCAAATTTTCATATTGGGCTGGTAATTTTCATTTTTCAAAACAAGTGGACAAGGATGTAAAAAAAAAGTTAAAAAAAAGTTCAAAGTCATTTACAAAAAAATGTAAAAAAATTTTAACATCCCGGGGGGGGGGGGAGTTTTAGCATGATTTTAAATAAGGAAACAGAAAAATATATGTGTCTAGGATGAGGAAATGGACATATTAAATAGTATATATTCAGTATCTTTCTCAGAGATTCTTTTCTGGTTGCATGTGTTAGAGTAATCAAACAGACATACCTGCCTCCATTAATCCTGGAGCTTCCAACTCACTGAGGTAGCAAGACAATAGAACATTTTAACAAATCATTCAAATTTAAATTTTGGTAAGTACTGCAAGAGAAAAATAGTTCGGAAAAGTATATTTAGGATTACTCAGTTAAATGCTCTCAACCTGTGATGAATTTGACCCCTAAAGACATTTGGCAGTATTTGGAGACATTATTGTTTGCCATTACTGGAAAATGGAATTCTACTGGCTTCTACTGGGTAGAAGCCAAGGATAATGTTTAATACTTGAGAATGTATCAATAGTTTTCCACAAAGAATTATCTCATTCAAAATAGAAATATTGAGAAGCACTTCCAGAATGGAGTAATAACCTCTTAAAAATTGCTCATTTATACAAGCGACTATAAAAGCAGTGACAAACATTGTCAAATAAAATAATTTCATCTGTAGAAATTAACCAAGTAACTCTGCAGTTTAAAAATACAATAATTAAATTTTAAAAATCATTATAGGTATTCAGTAAGATATTGGAAGTGGTAGGAAAAACAATCAACAAACTATGAAATAGGTAAATTGATATTATTCAGTATGAGAAACAGAAATAAATGATTAAAATTGAATAGAGCCTCAGAGACTATGAGACACCATCAAGCATAAAAATATTCATATAGAGTCCACAGAGAAGAGAGAAAAAAAAGGGACAGAAAGAATAGGTGAAAAAAAAATAGCTAAAAACTTTCCAATTGATGAAAAAAATTCTGCACTTTCAAGAAGCTTAATGAATTCAAAGTAGGATAAATTTAAAGAAATTCACTACTAGATATATCATATCATACTTACTCAGTAGAAAGAACAGAACAAAGAATCCTGAAAGCAGTAAGAGGAAAGTGAAACATACTATAGAAATTGACCTCAATAAGATGAACAGCTGACAGTTCATCTAAAACCATGGAGAACAAAGAAAGTGAGATGATATATGTATTTATAGTGTGGAAAGAAAACAACTGCCAACCAGTAATATTAGTAAATATTTAGTATACTAACCTTCAAAAAACAAAGGAGAAAGTAAGACAATGCAAGATTTTTAAAAAAGTGGAAGAACTCATTATTAGCAGACTAGCCTTAAAGAGATACAAAGGGAAATCTTTAGGAGGAAATGAAAAGACTCTAGACAAGTCAAACACACTAAAAAATAAGAATGCCAGTAAAAATAACTACATAGATAAATATAATGACCACATAAATGCAACTAGTTTTTAAATAGTTTCTTCTCTTGTTTTAAAGGAAACTGAAAAATAAAAGCAATAAGTATAAAACTGTGTTAATGAGTTCAGAACATACACATATGTAACAAAGAAATATATTAGCATGAATAAAGGGTTTATAATAGAGTCATATTGGAGCAAACTATTTGAATATTATTAGGAACTATGTTGGTATTAATACGGATTTTTTTTTAAAAACATTTATTTGAGAGAGAAAATCAGAGCTCATGTGCACACACACACATGAGCAGGGGAGGGGCAGAGAGAGAGAGGGAAAGAGAGAACCTCAAGCAAATTCCCCAGTGAGCATGAAGCCCAATGCAGGGCTCAATCCCACAATGCTGAGATCACTACCTGAGCCAAAATTAAGAGTTGGATGTTTAGCCTTCAGGTGCCTCCTGAAGTAAGTTGTTTTAAGTTAAGATGTTAATTGTAATCCTCAGGGAAGCTAAGAAAATACTCAAAAATGTGTATTAAAATAAAAAACAAATACAAAATATATAATAGAAAATATCTATTGTTCACAATATAAAGCACTAATGCAGAAACAGAAACAAAAAAGACATAAAACATAGAAAAATAACACAGTGACAAGTATGAATCATATCTTAGTATTTACATGAAATAAACATGTATTCAAAATTATAATCAAAAGGGAGAGAGTAGCAGAGTGAATGAAAAAAAAAATTATCCAATGTCATGTTGTCTAAAAGAGACCTTAGGTTCATATTCACAAATAGGTTGAGAATAAAAGGACAGAAAAAGATATACCAAGCAAAGAGTAACCTAAGAACAACTAAAGAATCTATACAAATATTAGACAAAGAGATAATTTGAGAAAAATTGTTATTAGGGACAAAGACATTTTATAATACTAATATCAATCCATGGCTTGCGTGGCTCAGACTTGAAACAGCAGACTCTTTTTTTTTTTTTTTGAGATTTTATTTGTTTGAGAGAAAGAAAGCGAGAGAGAGAGAGAGAGAGAGAGCATGAGAGGGAGGAGAATCAGAAGGAGAGGCAGCCTCCCTGCTGATCAGGGAGCCTGATGCAGGACTCAGTCCTGGGAGTCCAGGATCATGACTGGAGATGAAATCAGTTGCTTAACCAACTGAGCAACCCAGGTTCCTAAGGAACAAATGCTTAATGTCAGCTCAGGTCATGATCTCAGGGTGGTGAGATTAAGCCATGGATTGGGCTCTGTGCTCAGCAGGGTGTCTGCTTGAGTTTCCCTCTCTCTCTCTCTGTCCTTCCTCCTACTCATGTCACACACACACACACACACACACACTCTCTCTCATAAAAAAGTAAATAGAGTAGTTTAAAAATAGTGTTGATCCAACATAGACCCTTAAGAATTATGAACATATACCAAATATCAGATCCCCAAAATATATGGAGACCAAATGTAGAAATGATAGGTAAAATGGTTGATTTGAAAATAATAGTGGGAGATATCAATACTCTACTCTTCAATAATAGGTGGAACAAATAGAAGTTTATCAAAGAAACAGAGTACTTGAATAACACCATAATCCACTTGGATTTAATAGCTATCTATTTAATAGCTATCTATATAACACTTTATTCAAATGCAGCAGAAGGACACCTGGGTGTCCTTTGGCTCTATATAACACTTTATTCAAATACAGCAGAGGGACACCTTGATGACCTTTGGCTCAGGTCATGATCCCAGGGTCCTAGGATTGAGTCCCACATTAGGCTCCTTGTTCAGCGGGGAGCCTGCTTCTCTCTCTGCCTCTGCTTGCCACTCTGTCTGTTTATACTCTCTCTCTCTGACAAATAAAGTTTTTAAAAAATCTTTTAAAAAAAGAATTATATCAAATGCAGCAGAATTCATTTTTCTTAAGTGTACATGGAACATTGCCCAAGATATACCAAATGTAAGACCATGAACAAGCCTGGATAATTTTAAATATATTGTAATTATACAAAATATGCTCTCCAAGAGTGAAAGAATGAGATTAGAAATCAATAGCAAAAATAATTTAGTAAATGCACAAATATGTGGAAATTGAACAATGCATTCCTGAGTTATCAATGGGTCAAATAAGACATCATAAGGACAATTAGAAAATAATGTGAGGCAAACAAAAGGAAAATTGCAACCTACCAAAACTAGTACAATGATGATGAAGCAGTGCTCACAGGGAAATTTACAGCTGTAAATGACTATGTTAAACAAAACAAGGAAGAAGGAAGATCTCAAATCAATAACAAATTTAAACCATAAGCAAGTAGAAAAAGAGGAGCAACCCAACTCAAAGTTAGCAGAAGGAAGGAAATAATAAATATAAGCATATCTCAGAGATATTGTTTCAGATGATCATGATGAAGTAATTATTGCAATAAAGTGAGTCAATTTTTTGGTTGCTCAGGATATATAAAAGTTTTATGCTGTACTATAGTTTATTAATTATACAGCATAATTATGTATAAAATGTATATTAATACCTCAATTAAAAATACTTTATTGCTAAAAAAAATTGCTAACCATCATCTGAGGTTTCAGTGCATCATAATTTTTTTTTTTTTTTTTTGTGCTGGTGATGAGACTTGGCTTTATGTTGATGGCTGCTGACTCATCAAGGAAGTGGTTGTTGAAAGTTGGAGTGGCCATGGAAATTTCCTAAAATAAGGCAACAAAGTTTGCCACATGAGTTGGCTCCTACTTTCATGGAAACTGTCTCTATAGCATATGTTGTAACATTTTAGCCACAGTAGAACTTTTTTGAAATTTGGAGTCAGTCCTCTCAAATGCTGCTTTATCAACTAAGTTTATGTAATATTATAAATTTTCTTGTCTTTTTAACAGTCTTCTCAGCATCTTCACCAGGAGTATAAACCCTCTTAAAAAAACACTTACCCTTTTCACCTATAAGAAGCAACTCCCCAACCATTGAAGTTTTATTGCAATATTGCAACAATTAAGTCATATCTTTAAGCACCACTTTTAATTCTAGTTCTATTGCTATTTCCACTACATCTGCAGTGAATTCCTCCATTAAAGTCTTGAATTTCAGTTTAAAAAAAAATGTAGTAAAGCACAATAAAATGAAATGCAATAAAGTGAAGAATGTCTACATTAAAGTAATTGAAATAAAGAGTAGAAAAGAAATAGAGATTCATTCTTCTACACATAGCAGTCCAATTTTCCCAGCACCATTTATTGAAGAAACTGTCTTTTTTCTACTGTATAGATTTTCCTGCTTTGAGAAAGATTATTTGACCATAGAGTGAAGGTCCATATCTGCGCTCTACTCTGTTCCACTGGTCTATGTGTCTGTTTTGTGCCAGTACCATGCTGTCTTGGATATCACAACTTTGTAGTAAAGCTTAAAATCAGGCAACGTGATGGCCCCAGTTGTGTTTTTCCTTTTTCAACATTTCCTTAGCAATTCAGGGTCTCTTCTGGTTCCATACAAATTTTAAGATTATTTGTTCCAGCTCTTTGATAAATGCCAGTTGGATTTTGATCAGGATGGCATTGAAAGTATAGATTGCTCTAGGCAGTATAGACATTTTAATGTTTATTCTTCCAATCCATGAGCATGGAATGCTCTTCCATCTTTTTGTGTCTTCTTCAATTTCTTTCATAAGTGTTCTGTAGTTCCTCCTTCTTTCAAGATATGTCTCCAAAGACAAAGGAAACAAAAGCGAAAATGAACTTTTGGGACTTTGTCAAGATCAAAATCTTCTGCACAACAAAGAAAACAGTCAACAACAAAAAAAAGACAACCCAGGGAATGGGAGAAGGTATTTTCAAATAACACTACAGTCAAAGGGATGGTATCCAAGATCTGTAAAGAACTCCTCAAACTCAACACACACAAAACAGATAATCACATCAAAAAATGGGCAGAAGACATGAACAGACACTTCTCCAATGAAGACATACAAATGGCTAACAGACACATGAAAAAATGTTCATCATCACTAGCCATCAGGGAGATTCAAATCAAAACCACATTGAGATACCACCTTACAGCATTAGAATGGCCAAAATTAACAAGACAGTAAACAACATGTGCTGGAGAGGATATGGAGAAAGGGGAACTCTTTTACACTGTTAGTGGGAATGCAAGTTGGTGCAGCCACTTTGGAAAACAGTGTGGCGATTCCTTAAGAAATTAAAAATAGAGCTACCCTATGACCCTGCAATTGCACTACTAGGTATTTACCCCAAAGATACAGTTAAAAAAGGGCCACCTGTACCCCAATGTTCATAGCAGCAATGGCCACAGTCACCAAAGTGTGGAAAGAACCAAGATGCCCTTTGATAGACAAATGGATGAATGGATAAAGAAGATATGGTCTATATATACAATGGAGTATTACGCCTCCATCAGAAAGGATGAATACCCAGCTTTTGTATCAACATGGATGGGACTGGAAGAGATTATACTGAGTGAAATAAGTCAAGCAGGGAGAGTTAAGTATCATATGGTTTCATTTACTTGTGGAGCATAAGGAATAACATGGAGGACATTGGGAGATGGAGAGGAGACGTGAGATGGGGAAAATCAGAGAGGAGACAAACCATGAGAGACTATGGACTCTGAGAAACAAGCTGAGGGTTTTGGAGGGGAGGAGAGTGGGTGGATGTGTGAGCCTGGTGGTGGGTATTATGGAGGGCACATATTGCATGGAGCACTGGGTGTGGTGCAAAACAAAGAATAGTTTGATTCTTTCAGTGGTTGGAAATCGTGCCAAATGGGATAACACTGACAATGGACTACCAGGGGAAAAACATGGGGGAGATCTTTATGATGTCTGCTTCAAAGGAGATATCAGAAAATGCTCTGGGGAAGCAAGGAAAGAATAGGACACAGGCATATTGAGATCTTCAGAAGTAGCAGGAGTGAAATCAAAGAATTTTATGATCCACCATGAATATTCCTAGGCCAGCGACTGGGACAATATGGGACAATATGGGAGGAAGAGGGGGTTATTATGGAGCTGGACATAGAAGTTATGGAGGTTTTGGTGACTATGCTGGCTATAATAATTATGGCTATGGAAATGATGGCTTTGATGACAGAATGAGAGATGGAAGAGCTATGGGAGGACATGGCTATGGTGGAGCTGATGATGCAAATTCAGGTTTTCATGGTGGCCATTTTGTACATATGAGAGGATTACCTTTTTGTATAACTGAAAATAACATTGCTAATTTCTTCTCACCACTGAATCCAATATGAGTGCATATTGATATTGGAATTGATGGTAGAGTAACAGGAGAGACAGATGTAGAATTTGTGACACATGTAGATGCTGTAGCTGCCATGTCTAAAGATAAGAATAACATGCAACATCTCTACATTAATTCTACTTCTTGAATTCTATTCCTGGAGGCGGTTTTGTCATGGGAGTTTCTGGAATGAGAGCCTACAGCAAAGACAGAATTGATAATCAAGGAGGTCATGGATCTTTTGGAAGAATGGGAATGGGTAACAATTATAGTGGAGAATATGGAACTCCTGATGGCTTGAGTGGTTATGGCCATTATGGTGGAGGCAGTGGTAGTTACTATGGGCAAGGGGGCATGAGTGGAGTTGGATAGCGTAGCATGTATTAAAGCATAACCACCATCATAAAAGTCCTGACAATACTTTCTGGTCTACTAGACTTTTTTTAAAAAAGATTTTATTTATTTATTTGACAGAGAGAGATCACAAGTAGGCAGAGAGGCAGGCAGAGAGAGAGGAGGAAGCAGGCTCCCTGCCGGGCAGAGAGCCTGATATGGGGCTCGATCCCAGGAGCCTGGAATCATGACCTGAGCCAAAGGCAGAGGCTTTAACCCACTGAGCCACTCAGGTGCCCCACTACTAGACTTTCTTACAGATTTAATTTCTTTTGTATTTCAGAACTTTATAATGACTGAAGGAATGTGTTTTCAAAATATTATTTGGTAAAACAACAGATTGTGATGGAAAGCTCTGTTTTCTATAGGTTATTTTTTTGTTGCATACTTTGACTTAAAAATACATTTTTATTTTAAAAAAAGAAAAGAAATAGAGAAAATCAACCAAACTGAAGTTTGTTCTTTGATGTGACCGAAAAGTTGAGACCTTTAATTAGACTCAAAATGAAAAAGAGAAACACGACTCAAATTACTTAAATTTGGGTTGAAAGAGTGGTATCACTACTTTATGTGAATTAAAAAGCAAAAAAAAAAAAAAAAAAGACTGAGGTAATACTATGAACAGTTGTAGCCCTCAAAAGTAAATAACATAGATGAAATTAACACATTCTTAAAAGAAGCAAACCACCAGAAAAGACCCAAGAAGAAATATGAAGTTTGAGAAGACTTATAACAAGAAAGGAGAATTGAATTGTAGACCAAAACTTTTCACAAAGAAAAACTATCTCTGATGACTTCATTTGTAAATTCTACCAAACATAGAATCAACAGCTACTTCATATACTAGTTCAAAAACACAGAAGGAAACACTTCCTAAGACATCTATGAGGCCAATATTACTAAGAAAAGTGAGCAAATTTCAGATCAATATCCCTATGAGTATAGATTCAAAAACTTTCAGCAAATTCTTAGAAAACCAGCAACATAAAAAGGATTATGTTTTGTGACTAATAGGATTTTTGCCAACAATGCAAAAATAGGTAATAGATTAATGTCATAAAATCAATTTGTGAAATATACCATATTAATAGAATAAATGATAACACATGATTATTTTTATGCAAAGAATGCATTTGACAAAAATATAATACCTTTCATAATAAAAACTAGAATTAAAGCAAACTTTGTCAGTAAGATAGAGATCATCTATGAAAAGCCCTTAGCTAACATACCTAAAGGTGAAAGATTGAGAATTTTCCTTCTAATACCAGGAATACTATAACATCTACTGCCACAACTTCTAATCAAGATTATACTGGAAGTTCTTGTCTGGAAAATAGAGCAAACCAAATGAAGAGAAAGCATCAAGATTCCAAAGAATGAAATAAAAACTATACTTTCAGAAGACATGACTTCATATATAGAGAAATCCTAAAGAATCTACAAGAGACTATGAACGCTAATAAAGTTCAGTATGATTGCAAGATAAAATACCAATATACAAAAATCACTTGTATTTTTTTTTGCACTGGAAATAAACATTCAAAATTGTAGTTATTTCAATCATTCAATTTATAGTAGCATCAAATAATAAGTTACTTGGAATAAATGTAACAAAAGAAATGCAAGATGTTTATGCTGAAAACTAGAACATGCTGAAATAAATTAAAGACCTATATAAATGGAAAGAAGTCCCATGTTCATGGACTAGAAGACTTAATAGAGTGAGGACGGTAATAATCCCATGTTGATCTACAAATGCAGAAGACTATTGCTAAGCCATCAAAAAGAATGAAATATTGGGGAGCCTGGGTGGCTCAGTGGGTTAAGCCTCTGCCTTCAGCTCAGGTCATGATCTCAGGGTCCTGGGATCAAACCCCGCATTGGACTCTCTGCTCAGCAGGGATCCTGCTCCCCCGCTCCCCCCTCCCCCTCTGCCTGCCTCTCTGCCTACTTGTGATCTCTCTCTCTGTCAAATAAGTAAATAAAATCTTAAAAAAAAAGAATGAAATCTTGCCATTTGCAATGATGTGGATATAACTAGGGGGTAACTGTTATAAGTCAGTAAAAAAAAAAACACCATATTATTTCAGTCATATGTGGAATTTAAGAAACAAAACAGATGAACATAGGGAATAGGAAGGAAAAGTAAAATAATACAAAAACAGAGAAGGGAGCAAACCATAAGAGACTCTTAACTATAGGGAACATACTGAGGGTTCCTGGAGGGGAGGTGGGTGAGGGGATGGGATAACTGCATGATGACATTAAGGAGGGCACTTGAAGTAATGAGCACTGGGTGTTGTATGCAACTGAATCGCTGAATTCGATCTCTGAAACTAATAATACAGTATATATTAATTAAATTGACCTTAAATAAAACATTTTAAAAAATAAGTAGGGTGTCTATGAAGATAATAGATTTAATCTGGATAAAGCTTTTTAGAAGATAGTATGGGACAATCAAATGGAGATGTTCCATAGGAAACTAGCTATAGGTTCACCTGAATAAAGGAAAGGGAGAAGAGCACATTGCTAAGAACTTGTGGATTCTTGTAACGTCATTTCTGACTCTGTATCTAGTCTCCACCACTATTAATTTAATCAGGTTGGGCCTTTATTTCTCTTTTCCATCATATAGATAATAATAATACCTAAGTTAAACAGTTGAGTATTATATGTAAAATAGCTTAAAGGACTGTGACAATAAAGTAGGATCAACTGCTAGCTCTTGTTTGTGGAGCTTGTAGAACTTAAAAGAAGGATATGAGAAGGGGAAATGTATTTTGTTGTCACCACTATTCAATTAGTTGAGATTTTAGGAGTGCATAGAATTACACAAGAAGAAAATGTGTAAGGAGAACCAAGGTGAAACCTGGGGAAATTTATTATGGTTTTAATTTGTTTTTAGTTAATTTTGGTTTTAATCTGATTAATGGTATAAATTGGGGCTTCATTTAGAATTCAGCAGTATTAGATTAAAATTATATTTGTTTTACTATTTGGCCAAATAAAAGAAGATGTAATTTGACAGTAAAAGCAATTTTATAGTTGTTATTCTAGAAGGGTGGTTATGACATGGGAAAAAGTTCTGATTTTAATATCCAAAAGTAGGTACTAAATTTGAAAAAAAAATGCTTTGGAAGATTTTTGATAGATGAAATATGGCTGACTAAGGAAAAGATGAAATCAAAGATGACTATCTAATAGCCTGGCGAGCTAGGAGTATAATGATGATATTGACAGTGATAGGAACACAGAGAAGAAAGAGAAAATAATGAGCTTGGCTATAGATATGTAAAGTTTTAAGTGGCAGCAGGATATTCAAGTAGAGATATCTTGCAGACAGCCAAAAATGAGGGCTTGGAGAGCATATAGAGATTAACTTTCTTTTTGCAGATTTGTATGTGTTACTTTCATCTTTAAATTTTATTTCCTCAGAGATTTGGCCATGTGATTTCTTCCTATTACTTTTTATTACTTCATATCATATATATATAGATATATTTTAAGTTGCCTTATTTTTAGTAAAATACCATTATTTTCTCATATGTCTTTCAAAACACTAAAAGGCTTTTTATTCATTTTTTCTGTTTATTTTAAAACACTTACGATACTGTTAATATTTAGCAAAAGTTTTTAGGTCTGCAGACATGCACACACACACACACACACACACACACAAATCTAGTTCAGCAGAATTTCCATGTTTTCAGTTATTTGTCAAGAACTTTCTCAAATGTTCTCATATATTTTTGACATTGTTTCTTTGGCTATATTGATTTGTGTAAGTGTTTGAATCTATGATATTACTTCAAAAGTTCTAGAGGGTTAAGGAGGCCACTGTCAAGCACAGGATGATGACTAACATCCTTCAAGAACATCAATTTAAATCAAGTTCATAATTTTCTACAGTTCCAAAACCTCTATAGTTCACAATAATTTAAGGTGACCTCTACACAAAAGTGTGGACACAGAATCCAAAACTACATTTTATAAGAATAGAATAGGGGCACCTGGGTGGCTCAGTGGGTTGGGCTGCTGCTTTCAGCTCAGGTCATGATCCCAGGGTCCTGGGATCAAGCCCCGCATCGGGCTCTCTGCTCAGTGGGGAGCCTGCTTCACCTCTCCTCTCTCTCTGCCTGCCTCTCTGCCTACTTGTGATCTCTCTCTGTCAAATAAATAAATAAAATCTTAAAAAAAGAGAATAGAATAGAAACTTGAGGCACTGAACATGCAAATAGAGAATATATCAAAATAAAAATGAATATTGGGAAAATTGGCTGCATTAAAAGGAAATTTCAGGGGCGCCTGGGTGGCTCAGTTGGTTGGGCAACTGCCTTCAGCTCAGGTCATGGTCCCAGAATCCTGGGATCGAGTCCCACATCGGGCTCCCATCTCCATGGGGAGCCTGCTTCTCCCTCTGACCTCCCCTTTCATGCTCTCTCACTCTGTCTCTCTCTCTCAAATAAATAAATAAAAATCTTAAAAAAAAAGGAAATTTCAATAATTGCTTAGTGTATCATTATTTATAAGCCTTAGCAAGGTTTTCAGGACATAGATAATCAGCCTTTCTGTTCATCCATTCACATCAAAAGGAAGATAATTAATCTGGTGCATCATTTTACAGGGCTTTGGACCATATTTATTAGCTGGCTTTTCCCTTTCCTTTAAGTTATCCAAATGGATATATAAATCTTTTCATTCTAAGAAAACTATTATGTCCAAGTTAAGTCATAATTTTCTATTCAAAAATATGATCTTTAGTTCATTAGATCTCCAGTTCTTTAATATTATATATCATGAAGACATGTAATATTTATATCAGAAGTTTGTTTTTGTTTTTGTTTTTAAATATCCACAGCTTTCTTCAGGAACAACCACTAGATGTTAAACAATGTATGCCAAGAACCTACCACAAACCAAGAAAAACTGATAGCTGAAACAATTTGCTAAGGATTTCTTACTTTGGTGTGAAATGCAGGTAATGATTTCTATCTTGAAGAGTGTTTGCCTATTTATGTCATTGGGGGGAAAAAGCTGCATTTAATACCAGCTAAAACTCATCATGATCCCAGGTTTTCAAACTGGAGGACCTGGTTTCAAAGAATAATGCAAGTAAGATTTTCATGCACATTTCACATATACTGCTATTTGTTCTCTACTGCAATAATGATACTGTTACTCAGCAATGTTTTTATGGTTTTATCTTCTGATCATATACCTTTCTCCCTTGCAAAAACAACATTGTGTTTTCTTTGTCCCTGGTTGATGTACTTGTTTTAAGCAAAGCAGACACCACCTTTCATATAAGATAAAATTTTTGAGGTGAAGAATTGCCCAGGATCCTTCTGCAGTCATCAGTCACCACCTGACTGTAATATCATCTTGAACCTGGATATCATTGGGACTTCAGACATTTTAAGGACTCATGAACGTTTTAAATAGAAATAAACTTTAATCTCAAAAACGAGCTTAAAAATATTCCAGGTAAAGACATTCAACAATATAGTGATAGAATAGTGGAGGTTGCACAGGTGTTTCCATTCACTAAAACAAATAAAACTGTACCTGTGAGGTCTGTACATTTCATGCTATGTAAACTCTACTTCAATAACAATAATAAAAATATTTTAAATTTTTTGTGTGGCTTACATGTCCCCTCAATGGAATTTTCAGCATGATATTTTGTTTTTTAGATTCATTTTCTCTTAGCTCTTTTAAAATAAATTTTGCATTAGATATTTGTCATTGAAAAGGCTGGCCTGATAAATGCTATTTCTTATGTGATATGAAAATGATTACACCAAGAAGTACTGTGTAACATATTTAAAAAGACCAACAACAAGCCTTGCCAAAACATAATGTTTATGGAATTAAAAAACATACTACTAACATCTCATGATTATTTATTAAGTATGCTCTTTAAGGAAGATATTCAGATGATTTTGTTCTACTTGAATTATTTACCTAGCTGGTGTAGAATGCCTTTGAATATGGTTGCAAATCAGAACTCAGGCAATGTTCAGAAAGCACAAATATAGGAGCTTACCATGTTCAATAATTTTAGTTGTAGTGCCAGTTATAAACAAAATATACTTTCTATGTAATATAAAGATCTAATAATAGGATAAAAGACTAAGAAAAATAGTTTGGTTTAGAAACTTAGAAATATATTTGTTCAACATATTTATTATCATTTACTATATGATAGGCACTACTTAAAACATTAGGGACATGGTAATTTAAAAAAGTTTAAAAATTATCCTCACCATCATGAAATAGAAATATGTTAATAATGTAGACTATGAAGAAAAAAAAAGATAGTGGATTAAGGGGGGGATACCGGAGTGATAGAAAGTGATGCTCTAAAGAGAATGGCTGGGAAAGGAGATAATAAAGTAATAGAGGTGTGAATAAGGAGCGAAAAATATAGTAAATATTTGGCAAAGATTGTTTCCACTAGAGGGAATGTAAGACAGTAGACTAAGACTATCTTCTCTGAATAGTTTAAATTCCAAATTCTGTCAAAGTATTACATGACCAAAACAAACAAACAAAAAAATCCTTTGGTATTGATATATTTCTTGGTACATTACATTTTAAAATATAATCCATGTAGCAAATTGGCTGTAACTACTAATATATCTAGAGTCTTATTATTTTTTCTCACTTTCACTTTTATCATCACTGGTTATACAGACATCATCTAGCATCTACATTAGTGCAATAGCCAACTGACTAGTATCCCTTTGTCCCCTATTTTCAACACAGGGGCTGTGGTATTCCATTTAGAAATGAGGTCAAACCATAATAATTCCTGCATTCAAAATCATTCAGCTTCTCTCCATTGCTCCCAGTAAAAGGCAAAGTTCTGGCAATGGTCTTCAATGATCCATGTGGTCTGGCCCACTACTCTTCCCTCTAATCCAACAACAGTGCCTTTCCAACTCTTTAAGGAATAAAAACGCCAGGCTTGTTCCTAATTTAGAGACTTTACACTGGCTTTTTATTGTGCTTAGAATATTTCCTTCTGAGATATCTATTGGATATTTATTTCTTTATAGTCTTGACCCAAATTTTACCTTTCTCTTTACCCAACCAAGCATTCTCATCCCTCTTGCTTAGCTCCATTTTATCCCCAAACATTTGTCATTGTCTAACTACTACACAATTTATATGTTTTATTTTTTATGTGTCTCCCTATTTAGAATTTAATATTCATAATTTTTTGGTTTGTTAACTAAGGTTTTCCAAGTGTTCTGAAGAGTGACTAGCATAGAACTAGTTCTTAATACATATATTTTTATTGCATAAAATAGCAGAGTAAAAGAAACTTAATGTTTTATTCATATAGAATGAGAAGCAGAGATTACATATAGTGAGTTCTTCATTATTTATATCAGTGTAGTATCAGCAATATCCTTATTTACATTAATTCAATACTATACATTGTTTTTTCTGACTTAGAATCTATTTGGATAAAAAGTGAGGATAGTCAAAAATTAATCAACATAGAAAATAATAATTCTTTAAATATCTTTAAAAATTGAAAGTAACTATATTCTATAGCAGCTATGTTTTTAGGTCTGATTCAGTTGACTTGGTTGGTATTATATCATATGTAGCTGTGTTTCCCAACACCGAAACCCACGCCTCTGATGCTGAGGTACAAAGGAGTATGACAGGAAACTGTGCTTTAGGATACACTCCACACATACATGATAAATGCTACATGTGAAGGATATCTTCAAGTATGATGAACCATCTGGGAAGGGGTCCCCTGTAGAAAAAAATGTCACAAATGACTAACTGTTATAAGATAACATGGAATTGTTCAGAGAAATGGTAACAGTATATGTGACAGAAACAGAGTTTGGGTAAAAAAGATAAATAACTTCATAGCCTTTCAGCATCCAGCTAATGGACACCAGTAGGAACTCCAAGCAGAGACTATGTCTCTTTACTAATAGGTCCCTTTGTGACCATACAGGGCACATACACTGGGAAGTGTAGAATAGGGAACTCACTTAGTTCCTCTGTCCACATACCCTGCAGAGCTTTCCGTCCACAATTTTCAAAACTCTCTTATACTTCTGGATATTGCTTCCCCTCAGGGAGAAAAGTATATCAGAACATAAAAAGTTACTCTAGTTATTTGAAATAACTTTTTTAGGAAAGAGTAAGCCAACAATTTAATAGAAGAGTGTAGATGATCACAACACTTGTGGAAAATGTATATTTCATCTGGTATCTATAATGCTAAACAAGAAGATTTTTAAAATGTATGATGTTCTTTGGGTTACAGGTTAAAAAAGCAAATAACAAAGCATTAATAATAAAATGGATCCAACAGAGTTCATGTAAATATTTGTCTAACATTGTACAATCATTGCCCAGACCCAAAGTGATATTCACAGGTCCAGAGGACAACTGACTGTCAAACTTAAGTATTTCCTATTCCAATACCTTCTGTGGCTTTCAAGGTGGATGTGTTGATGTATCTCGAACCTGAAGTGTCAGTCTCTACACGTATAATATATCAGGATCTCTAAAAAATAGTTTTATTTCAGCTTAAAAATCAAAAAGTAGATGACACCTGAAGAAAGAACATTTTGAAGATATCCTGAACATAAAATCTCTGTTATAGTACTACTTGTCTTTTTAGAGCTACCCAGAATTACACTCTGAATGCAGAACATAGTTTTTTTTTTCACTTTTTGTGACAAAACCAGTGGTTTTCTACTGAATATCTGTGACTATATTCTTACACAGAACAAAGCTACTTTTGTTTGCTACTTCCCAACTAGTTTAAAAAATGTATACATTGACATCTAAAAATTGAGATTCAATATGAAATGATCACAGGAGAAAAATAGATTGTCTAATAGTAGCTGGACAAAAGTAGTTGTCTTAAAAATATAGTTTCACCAGCTATTCTATAAATTCTTCTTCTATTATTGTTTTTTCCTTTAATCTTAGAGTTAATATGTTTAGAATTTTTGCTATAATGTATGTTTCATAGTCATTATAATAACAATGACTTTTTCCAGATTTTTCATGCTTATTTAGCTCATTAACAATTCAGAAGTGGGCCTGTGTTCTTTCCTCTTATTTATCCTCATCACCTTCTAATATATTAGGGAACACATTTTACACCTTACAAGGTATCTATAACAATATAAGCAACAAATAAATGGATACACTATTAATACATGGTTCAGAATAAATTAGCATACCCAATTGCTTTCTAATTTAATTGTTTCATATTATTCACAAACATATATTTACTATGTGCCTATTAATGTCAGGTGCTAAGAAGCTGACTATTTGCATACCATCCTCTAGGTCTCTGTAATCTGGAACAGGAAGATAAATTAATAAAACATATTATAATGGCATAAAAATCTGTGCCACTATATAACGTGTGACATAAGGAATATGAAGTCATTTATATTTATTATCATTTATATATAAGGAAAGACTTTATAGCTGAGTCTTGAAAGTGTGAAAGTATGACATATTGAACACATCATAGGCAGATGGAGAAACGTGAGCAAAGGAAATAAAAATGTATAATGGAGGTTTTGGGGAAATTTGACTTTCAAGAGTTCTATTTCAGCATCACAGGACGTGGGAAGGATGAAAATAAAGCCACATGCAGAGGAAAGTTCAACTCTGGTGTGCTAGACATTAAGATAGAAGCTGTATAATTAATAATTCAATTAATCATAGGGAATTGAAAGTAAAACATTATGATACTATGGGAAAGATGGTAAAAAAATAGGTTCTGGATATGGAATTCTCACCAGGAGTATTGGTCAACAAGAGGTAAGGCCATCTAACAGGAAAGAAAAAAAATGGAAAAAGGAAGAATGAAAAATCATCTTTCACCATTTTATGTAGGTGCGGTGGGAATTCAGGGACTTTAACCAAAGAATGAATTTTGGATATGAGGGCAGTCTAAAACATCTATCATTCCATTGATCTCCAGGATTGATTCAGTTGATCTGGCTGGCTAAGCTGGTGTCCACTTTCCCTCACTGCTCCATGTATGTTCCTGATGAAGTTGTATGTCGTATTGAAGAGAACAACTTTCCCCTATTGAGGAAACTCAGTCTTTGGTCAAGGGTATCTGAGTAGTTGCACCCCTTGTTAAAACCTCCATACAATCCTTTGCAATCCATTTGTAGGAGAATGCAGTCAAGCTTCCAAACTCCAGATATAATCAAATATGGTGTTATTTGTGGCAGTCTGCCTTTCTTAAAAACAAAACAAAACAAAACAAAAGCCAAAACCCCAAAAAACAAAACACACATACACAAGATTGCTCTGAAGAAAGACATAGAGCTTGGGGCACCTGGGTGGCTCAGTGGGTTAAAGCCTCTGCCTTCTGCTATGGTCGTGGTCCCGGGGCCCTAGGGTCCTGGCATCCTAGGATCGAGCCCCACATCGGGCTCTGCTCAGCAAGGAGTCTGCTTCCCCCTCTCCCTCTCTGCCTGCCTCTCTGACTACTTGTGATCTCTTTCAAATACAAAAATAAAATCTTAAAAAAAAAGACATAGAACAAAGATATTATTTAGTCTGGAGATAATTTTTAGACATGTCAATTCACTTTTTTCTGTGAAAATGATGAATTCCAAGGAGATTCTAGAAATTTACAAGGTCCCACAGATAATTAATGGGAGACAAATAAATTCTAAGCTTTCTAAAATTGTACATGGTTCTATTCCTTAGAAACAAACAAACAAAAATGTTGCATCATATGTTATATGTAATCGTATTTTAAGACTTTTTAGAGAAATTTTAGGTTTGCAATGAAAAATGAAAGAAAGATACAGATATTTCCTCTATACCCCGTGCATAGCCTCCTTTTTTTCCACATCATTCACCTGAATAGTACATTTTTTACATTTACACATCATAATAACCCAAAGTCCATAGTTGACCTTGGAATTCACACTTGCTGCCCATTCTCTGGGTTTGGATAAATGGTGTATGCCCTTTATTATAATATTATATAGAGTAATTTCACTGCCCTAAAAATTCTCTGTACTCTGCTTATTTATCTTCTTCCCAACCCCAAATCTCTACTCATCTTATATTGTGTCCATAGTTTTGTCTTTTCTAGAAAGTGATAGTTGGAATAATCTAGTATGTATCCTTTTCAGATTGGCTTATTGCATTTATTCAATTGCATTTACGATTTCTCATATTTTTTTCATTATTTGATAGTTCATTTTTAAAACATCCATGCACAGGCTCCTATATGGATATAAATTTTCAGCTTCTTTGGGTAAATACCAAGAAGCATGACTGTTGGATTATACGCTAAGAGGATGCTTAGCTTTGTAAGAAATTTCTGAACTGTTTTCCAAAGTCATCATCTCATTTTGTTTTTTCACTAGCAATGAATGAGAGTTCTGGTTGTTCCAGATTCTTACCAGGATTTGGTGTTGTCACTGTTCTGGATATTGTCCATTGTGATTTGACTATATTGGTATCTCATTGTGCACTAATTTGCATTTTTCTGATTATATATGATGTGGAATATCTTGTCATATGCTTATTTGTCACCTGTACATCTTTTTTGTTAAGTGTCAAGAAGGTCTTTGGCCCATTCCTTAATCAGATTTTTTGTTTTCTTATTGATGAGTTTGAAGAGTTCTTTGTATATTGTGTACAGGCCTTTATCAACTTTTTTCCCCCCAAATTTTCTCCTGGACTGTGGTTTGTCTTCACATTAACTTGATATTGCCTTTGGCATAGCAGAAGTTTTTAATTTAAAGGAAGTCTAGCTTATTAGTTATCTGTATAATGGATTGTGTATTTGGTGTTTTGCCTTTTTAAAAAGACATTACCATATCCAAGGTTTTTAGGTTTCCTCCTGTGTTATCTCCTAAGAGTTTATAGTTTTGTATTTTATGCTTAGGTCTCTGATATATTTTGAGTTAATATTTGTGAAGGGTGTAAGGTGTTCATCTAGATTTTCTTTTTTGCATGTGGATTTCAGTTATTCAGCACCATTTGTTGAAAAGACTATCCTTAGTCCCCTGTATTGTCTTTATTCCTTTATCAAAGATCAGTTGCTTATATTTATGGAGTTCTCTGGTTTGTTCCATTGATCTATTTGTCTATTCTTTTATCAAAACCACACTGTCTTGATTACTGTAGCTTTATGGTAAGTTGACATTACATCAGATAGCATCAATCCTCCAACTTTGTTTTTCTCTTGTGTCTTTCTATTGTGTTGACTATTGCAATTCTTTTGCCTCTTTATATGAACATTAGAATCAGACAACATCCATAGAATAACTTGCTAGGGTTTTGGTTGGTATTACACTGAATCTACAGATCAAGTTGGAAAGAACTGATATCTTGACTGTAATCTTACTTTGATGATGTGTGGGTTATTGTGATTCCCAAAGTTATTCTGACTGTGATGAGACCTCTTGCTCCAATTCATGTATTTAGCTAACAAATTTTGAACATATACTATACTATGCTATCAGTGATGGATACAAGCAGTATAATATAAACAGACAGATATGATTCCTATTATTCTGGAGTTTCATTTATTGGAGGGAAGATAGCTATTGCACAAGTGGTTAAAAGATTGATAAACCTAGAAAAGAAAGAAAAAAGAAAATGTGACCTTGCATATAGTCAAACTCCCATATCCTCAGGTTTGCTTCTGAATCCTTCAGCGCAGTTTGACCATTGTTCTTTGATATGTGCTAATGGGGCACTTGATTGATTGAATATCTATTTATTTATTGGAGAAATGCCTATTCAAACATTTTGCTCATTTTTAGTTATTTTTCCTTCTATTATTGCCTTGTAAATATTCTTCATATAACCTGGATACTAGACCCCTTTCAGATATATGATTTGTAGAAACTTTTCCCATGTTATGGTTTGTCTTCTTCCTTTCCTGACAATGCTCTTTGAGGCACAAAAGTTTTCAATTTTGATGAATTTCAATTTATCTATTTTTCTTGGGTTTCTTGTGCTTTAGGTATCATATCAAAGAAATAATTATATAATTGCATAACCATGTTTACAAACTCAAACTCGTAAATTTTCTTCTAATTATTTTTTTTAATTTTAGATCTTGTATAAGAATATAATCATTTTTAGTTAATTTTTTTATATGATGTGATATAAGGATCACAGTTCATTCTTTTGTGTGTTGATATCTTATTGTCCTAGCACCACTCTTGGAAAGATAACGTTTTTCCCCATTGAATTACTTTGTACCATTGTTGAAAATCCATTGCCAATAAGTGTAAGAGTTTATTTCTGGATTTCAGTTTTACTTCAATAGTTATAATTTTACTCTTGTTCCAGTATCACATTGCATTAAATCTGTAAAGCAGCTTGGGGATTATCTTCCATTAACCAATATGAATTTGCCAATCATGAATGTGGTATGTCTTTCCATTTCTTTAGGTGTTCTTCAGTTTCTTTCTTTTTTTTTTTAAAGGTTTTTATTAATTTATTTGTCTCAGAGAGAGAGAGAGAGAGAGAGAGAGAGAGCAAGCACAGGCAGGCAGAGTGGCAGGCAGAGGCAGAGGGAGAAGCAGGCTCCCTGCCGAGCAAGGAGCCTGAGGTGGGACTCGATCCCAGGACACTGGGATCATGACCTGAGCGGAAGGCAGCCACTTAACCAACTGAGCCACCCAGGTGTCCCTTCAGTTTCTTTCAATGATGTTTTGTAGTTTTATGCTTGCAAGTGAATGTATAATTTGACTCATTTATTCCTGAGTATTTTGTTATTTTTGATGTTATAGTAAAAATAATTATTAATTATAATTTTAATTATTCATTGGTAGTGTAGAAATACAACTGGTTTTAGTATACTGATGTTATAGTCTGGAAAATACTGTGATTGTTTAGTATTTTCTATTTTTCAGAATGGATAACTTCAACTGAGCTATCTTTATGTTCACTGATTTTTTTTTCTTTTCTTTTCTGCCTGCTGAGATTTTCATTTGACCTCCTCTAGTGAATTTTTCTTTGTAGTTATTGGAATTTTCAACTTTAGAATTTCTATCTGCTTCTTTCTTTTTTACTATTTTCCTTGATAGTTGTTTGTTGAAACTCTATCCTCATACTTTCTTTTACTTCAGGAGACTTTTAATTTTTTTAAAAATTTAAGTATAATTAACATATAGTGTTATATTAGTTCCAAGTGTACAATATAATGATTCAATAATCCTATATGTTACTGAAGGTTCACCAAGATAAGTGTACTCTTAATCCTTTTTACCTATTTCACCCATCCTTCTCACCTTCCTTCTGGGAACCACCGCTTTGGTCCTTATATTTAAGAGTCTTTTTGTTTGTCTCTCTTTTTTTATTTATTCAGTAGATATTGTTTTTGTTAGTTCCTGAAGATATTTAAAATAACTGATCTAAAGTTTTTTGTTGTTGTTGTTTGTTTGTTTGTTTTAACTGCTCAGGGAAAGTTTCTATGGAATAGATTTTTCTCTATTTGGGCCATATTTTGTTGTTTTTACATGTCTCATAGTTTTTGGTAGAAAAATAAGCACTTTAAATACTAGAAGATAATTACTTTTGACATAATCTCCACAAGGTTTTTATGTTTTGGTTTGTTTTTTTTAATTATTATTATTATTGCTGTTTATTATAGGTTTGTTTTTTGTTTGTTTGTTAGGTCTAGGGACTTTTCTATAATGAATCTGTTAAGTCTGTATTCTTTATTATATGTGTTTACTGAAGTCTCTGTTTAGTTAATTTAGTGGTTTAGTTAATTTAGTGGTTGGCTAATGATTGAGCAAAAAGTTTCTTAACTTCCTGGAACCAATAATTTCTGCAAATTTTGTGGACAAATTTTTATGAATGTAAGTTGTGATAGGGGCCAGGAGTGAACTGGTCAAGAAAGAATGCTTGAGATGTTTTTGGTGGAAAAAGATGTTTTAATTAATGTAAGGCAACGGTACCCTTGGGCAGAGGAACTGTGTCCTGATTGTGAGGAGTGACTCTTTATATACTTTTAAATTGGAGGGATAGAGTTAAAGGAAATCTCTAAGGGGATTTCCATATACTAAAGAAAAATTTTATAGGATCCTAGAGGCCTGGCTTTTGTCAAGCTAAGGTTGTTTTTTGCCTCTAGGAAAGCATTAACAATAGGCAGTTGTGAATTTCTTAAGGAATGTCCTACTCTGCCTGTCTCAGGTATTTATCAATGGGCTGAAAGTTGTAAGGAAATTTAATCTTATCTCCACTTCTTTTGCCATTGTTCTCTTCATAGGTTGTCTCTTCAATATTCAGCCTGACAATCCTGCCTTAGATTTTACTTCTTACTCAGGTGTCTTCTAAAGGTTAGCTAAAGAGTAGAGATTAGGGCCTTCTCAGATTTTCCTAAATCCATGTACAATCCTGGATAGGCAAAAAGATTTCTGTGTGCATGTGTCCTTCTTGATTTCCAGGAATACATAGGATTTTATGAGGTCATTATGAATACTTCATTATCCTGATTTTCTGTTAAAGTTTTTTGGTTAGTCAATTGTTTGTTCCAAGTCTTATTCGTAGTCTTAAGCTGTGAAGTTTAAAAATTGACTGTAATTGTTTTTAAGAAAAATGCCCCTGGGGAAAAAGTTTTTCACACAGAGTGAGCTCTAAGTCATATTCAATGCAAAGAGACTTGCAAGTGGGAAACAAACAGATGGGTAAAACAATAACCTTACTGTGGGTGCCTGGGTGGCTCAGTAGGTTGAGCATCTATGTTAGGCTCAGATCATGATCCTGGGGTCCTGGGATTGAGCCCCACATCAGGTTCCTTGCTGTCAGGGAGCCTGCTTCTCTCTCTCCCTCTGCCTGCAGCTCTGCCCTATTGTGCTCTTTCTCTTTCTCTCATTCTCTCTTTCTCTCTGTCAAATAACTAAATAAAATCTTAAAAAAAAAAAAAAGACAGTTCTCTTGGAGTGAACTTAGAAGGAGCTCCAGCTCTATACTTCTTCCTCCAATGTCCTTAAGATTGACTGTTTTCACCGGGAATGAATTGGTATTTTTCAGCTCATCCAAACCTTTGGTTAACTTCCAGAGTTCTGAAAAAGTTGATTATGACAATTCCTGCTATTTTTCTTATTGCTTTTATGAAGGAGAGAATTTGGGGGAAGGGTCCTTACTTCACCATTTTTGCTGACATCTATAAAGTGAATATAGATTGTATTAAGTATAGTTGTGACAATTTCCATTTTTTCATTTAATGCACAATTTCGAAGAATAATCTATATTTTCCTAATTAGTACAAGTACAAAGACTATAGTATTCTATTGGCTTCTATAAAATTCTATTGGCTTCTATAAAATCTATTAGGCAAATTATAATATAATTTACTGTTCTGGACATTCAGTCATGGTTAAGCTTTCCAGAATATATACAATGTGTACCTATACAGTCTTTGTTTCTGTGGCAGGTTTCATGCCAGTTCAAATCATCAGTTAATCTGTTCCTTCATTCATGCAGGCATGTATTCATCTATCAACTATGAAATATGATGTATATATCAAATACATAATTCTTATATATTAAAATGTATGTTACTCAAATATATACATAATTCATATATATTCAAATACATGTTACATATATATATATATACATATACATACATATATACATATATATATGAGTAAAATTACAAGGATCCAGAAAAGTAGTCATACAATTGAACACATGAGTGTCACATGCAATTATGGAAGAAAGTATAGGATATATGTGAATTGCATGGTATATGAAACATTATCTTGAATAATCTTGAATAAAAACTATAATTTGTACAATGATTTTAAAAAAGGTCAAATTAATATATTTCTATATGACTCATTTTCTTATAACCTATTAATTTAGGAATAGTTTTTTTTCCAGTTTTTTTGTTTGTTTGTTTGTTTGTTTTTTACATTGGGATAAAATTGACATATAACATATTGGTTCAGGTGTAAAAGATAATGATTCAATATATGTATACATTGTGAAATAATCTTAGATGCTGCTAAATAATATTGCAAAACTCCCAGGTAAAGTGGCTCATTTTAAAGAATCCCCCATACTAAAATGTTACATATTAATCATTTTTCAAGATTTATTTATTTTAGAGACTGTGTGTGAAAGTGGGGAAAGGGGCACTGAAAGAGGGAGAGGGAGAAAGAGGAGAGGGAGAGAGAGAGAGAGAATCTCCAGTGGACTCCCCACTGAGAATGGAGCTCCATGCAGGGCTCCAAGGCTTGATGTCACAACCCTGAGATCATGACCTGACCCAAAATCAGGAGTTGTTTAACTGACTGAACCACCCAGGTGCCCCTATGTTAATCATTTCTTAAATACTTGTATATTTGTACAAATATAATTATACATGAATCAGGTGGCAATCCTCAAATGAAAAACATAAGAACCTTTTCAGTTCCTTTCCCCCAGAATACTTTTTGTAGGTATCAGCATGGTTCAGCTTCTTATCTCATTCATATTTTTCCACTTCCTTATCTGAGAGAGATTTCCTCATCAGCCCATGGAAAAATAGTACTTCTCTTACCCATTTTTCTTCATAATGCTTCTCTTTTACTAAAATATTTTATATTTTTCCTATCTCATTGTCAGTTTTGTTTACTACTGCGTTCCTCTCATCTAGAATAGATGCAGTATAAACTCAATAAATCTTTGTTGAATTTTATGTTTCTGTGAAGACTAAGCCTCATTTCTTTTTTTTTTTTTCCTATTTATCTAAGATGCACCTATTACACTGCTCTGTAGAGCACATCATGTTTCTCCTCTTTTGATGAATATTGCCATCTTTTCCCTTGGTTTGATGAGTAGAAAAGTAAAGTACTTTTTCCCAAACACTATGTTATCAAAATTTTTAAACTGCAAGTAATATCTAGTTTCTTTCTTTTTTTTAAAATTTATTTATTTGTTAGAGAGAGAGGGAGAGAGAGAGAGCAAGCACAGGCAGACAGAGTGGCAGGCAGAGAAAGAAGGAGAAGCAGGAGCCCGAGCAAGGAGCCCGATGTGGGACTCGATCCCAGGATGCTGGGATCATGACCTGAGCCAAAGGCAGCCGCTTAACCAACTGAGCCACCCAGGCATCCCAATATCTTCTTTCTTAAATTATAAACTATTCTTAGCCTTTCTATTGAGTCCTAGATGCAAATTATAACAAAGATGACTTCAGTCTTCCTTGTGATGAGCACTGGGTGTTATATGCAACTAAAGAATCATTGAACACTACATCATAAACTAATGTACTATACAGGGGCTAACTGAAAATAATAATAATAATAATAATAATAATAATAATAAAAGCTTATTTCAAAATTCTTAGATACTAGCATTGTTTTTGAATGGATGTGTTTGTTATTTGACCAGCTAGCTAATATAATATATAACTATAACATATTACTTCTTCTTAGGTTGTAGTATGTTTGGACTAGTATTCAATAGTATATGGATCCATGGTAATACCAAATGGAAGCTCATTGTTATAAAATCCTGAGGGCACAGCTGATCCTATAGCAAAGTTTTGCCACTCCAGGTTTTCATATTATCTCTTCTACCACTATCATATTTTGTAAATTATTTTTATAGTTTTTGTGGTGGCAATTTAATGAGAGCCAGCTTTTGTTTCAAACTGTGGAACTAGACACATGGCCTTAGGCAGCATTTTAATGATTTTAGCTTAAAATGAAGTTTCTGCTCATGATATTCATTATACCTTTTAAAAGTAACCAACACTTTCTTAATGCCATTATTTAATCACCTACTTCATATACTTCTGCTTACTTCTAATTACTTCAAGGATTGACTGAGATTGAGGTCTACATTTTAATATATGGGCTGGCAAATTAATAAAAGGTCTGAAATGATATTTACCCTGACTAGAAAACACTACTAAGGATATAAAAAGGAATTGTTTGGTCAGAATATTTTTCATTGTGTCTGCTAGCTTGTTGCTAGAATGCAGGACTTACTGGAATCAGACACCCACTGACAAATCTTCCTATCATTTTTGCACTGAAAAATAACATCCAGCCTTTTAGAAAATTAGATTTGTCAACTTTATTTAGTTGTTTGACCAAATACACAGTAGATGAGGATGAAAGATTATAACTTAAGCCCTTAAATCCCTTTTCAGTTATTGAAGACTATGATGTGTTTGTCTTCTGAGAATGTGCACTGGATATGCTATTGTTTGGTTATTCATAAATGGCTAATGAGATATAATAACTATTTTAACTTTTCTTGTTAACATGCATCAGAATATTTTATTATTTCTTTGTGTAGAATTGGGATCATTACTACTACAGAAGGGAACTCAAATCCATATTTTTTATTTTTTATTTTTTTAAAGATTTTATTTATTTGAGAGAGAGAGAGAGAGACCATGAAAGGAGAGAGGTCAGTGGGAGAAGCAGATTCCCTGGTAAGTAGAGAGCCCAATGTGGGACTTGATCCGGGGACTCCAGGTTTATGACTTGAGCCAAAGCCAGTCACTTAACCAACTGTTCCATGCAGGTGCCCTCAAATTCATATTTTAAAAAAATCAATGGATAAAGAAGATGTGGTATATATACACAATGGAATACTATACATCCATCAAAAGAAATGAAATCTTGCCATTTGCAATGACGTGGATGGAACTAGAGGGTATCATGCTTAGTGAAATAAGTCAATCAGAGAAAGACAACTATCATATGATATCCCTAATATGAGGAAGTGGAGATGCAACATGGGGGGTTTAGGGGGTAGGAAAAGAAGAAAAGAAACAAGATGGGATTGGGAAGGAGACAAACCATAAGTGACTCTCAATCTCACAAAACAAACTGAGGGTTGCTGGGGGGAGAGGGTCGGGAAAGGGGAGTGGGGTAATGGACATTGGGGAGGGTATGTGCTATGGTTAGTGCTGTGACGTGTGTAATCCTGGAGATTCACAGACATGTACCCCTGGGGATAAAAATACTTTATATATTTATAAAAAATTTAAAAATTAAGTTTTTTTTAAAAAAACAATGAAGTTGAAGATAGAAAATATAACATATATTATATATATGGTATATATATATTTCAAATACATCATAAATGTGTGATTCACTGTATGAACAGAGGAAAAATTTGAAGCTGTCTTCAACTCCACCATAAGAATGTATAATTTTAAAGAAAGAAGCGATGTGAAGATCATATAGTTTATTTTATAAATTTGTATATTTGGATAATATATCACAATTCTGTTAAATGACTTCATATAAGTCCATATGTTAAAGAGATATCTACCAAAATAAGCAGGGCATAACTTCTATTTCTGTGAACTTCTGCAGGCCTGTTAACTTCTTTGTATTTTACTTTAAAAATACTCATGGCTATTGTATTGTTTTACTCAATAATTGGGATTTTCATATCCAATTGAAAAGTGTTATAGCGGATGGGGGACAAGATGGCGGGGAACTAGGAGGAGGCGCTGGTTCAACCTGTCCCCTAAAGTGAGCTGATTACCTACCAAGGAACTCCCATCACCCATGAAATCAGCCTGAGATCAGAATTCTACACATCAGGATCTCTGCTGGGGCAGAAGACACCAGTGGGCAGGTAAAGCAGAGTGGGAACGCCAGACTGGTATCGGAAGATAAACAAAAGGGGGAGGGAGCCACAAGAGGAGACCCATTGGAAAGTAATACCCCAATACGAGAGTGTCCTACGACTGGGGACCACCATTAACTTGGAGTCTGATAGAAAGCACTCAAAAAGAGCAAAGGATCGCAGGGGGAAATTGTGGGAATTGGAACGGTTAGAGACAGGGGCTTAAGTCCCCCACAGAGGACAGACACCCCTGGCGCTGAGCCAGAGAGAGTGTAGTGGAGAAACCAGGTCTTGCTCCCTGAGCCATGAGGAGACCTTCTAAGGGCGCTTGGCATGTGGCAGGAATTCAGGCTAACAATTATCCAGGCAATAGCTAAGTTGGAGAAAGCCATAGATGACCAAACAGAATTGATTAGGGCAGAACTAAAAGCCACTAGGGATGATGTTCACAATTTTAGGGCAGAACTGAAAGCCACCAGGGATGATGTTTGCAAGGCTCTCAATGAGTTCCAATCTAATCTAAATTCTCTAAAAGCTAGGGTAACTGAGGCAGAAGATAGAATTAGTGATCTGGAGGACAAACAGATAGAAAGGATATGGAGGAAGCCTGGAACAAAGAGCTTAGAAGCCACGAAAACAGAATCAGGGAAATAAATGATGCCATGGAACGTTCCAACGTCAGAATTATTAGAATACCTGAAGGGAGGAGAAAGAAGGAAGACTAGAAGATATTGTCAAACACGTTCTTCATGAAAATTTTCCAAATATTGCAAATGGAAACAGCGTACATGTACTAGAGGCAGAACGTCCCCCCCCCCAAGATTTTAGATTCTCGAAACACCTCGAGACACCTGATAGTAAGAATGAGGAATTATAATTCTAGAGAAACTCTCTTGAAGGCAGCTAGGACAAAGAAGCTCCTTACGTACAGAGGAAAGCCCATCAGAATAATGTCAGACCTGTCCACAGCAACCTGGCAAGCCAGAAAGGGTGGCAAGATATATTCAGGGCACTAAATGAGAAAAACTTGCAGCCAAGAATACTTTATCCAGCAAGACTGACATTCAAAATGGATGGAGATATAAAGAGTTTCCAAGACCGGCAAGGCTTAAAAGAGTTTGAAATCACCAAGCTGACACTGCAGGAAATATTAAGGGGGGTTCTATAAAAGGGGAAACATCCCAAGAATACCATTGTACAGAAATATAGAGACAATCTACAGAAAGAAAGATTTCAAAGGTAACACGATGTCAATAAAAACGTATCTATCAATAATCACTCTCAATGTGAACGGCTTAAAGGCGCCTATAAAACAACACAGGGTTGGAGATTGGATAAAATGACAGGACCCATCCATATGTTGTCTATAGGAGACCAATTTCGAACTTAAGGATACACCCAGATTGAAAGCGAAGGGATGGAGAAATATCTTTCATGCCAATGGGCCTCAAAAGAAGGCCAGGGTAGTGATTCTCATATCAGATAAATTAGATTTTAAACTAAAGACTGTAATCAGAGATACAGAAGGACACTACATTATTCTTAAAGGGACTATCCACCAAGATGATCTAACAATTGTAAATATCTATGCCCCCAATATGGGAGCAGCTAATTACATAAAAAAACTATTAATCAAGATAGTCATATTGATATGAATACATTGATAGTAGGAGATCTTAACATGCCTCTCTCAGTAATAGACAGATCATCCATGTAGAAAATCAATAAAGAAACAAAAGCATTGAATGACACATTGGACCAGATGGACCTCATAGATATATACAGAACATTCTTTTTAACCTTAGCCTGAATTCCCTTTCTGACATAATGTCTATGTCGGTATCCATTAGCTCTGTTGCAGAGGGCCCATCCTCTGAATTTTTCTTCTGCTGGGCATTCCTCCTCCTAGTCATTTTGGTGAGAGATGGCTGAATGGTTGTAGCTGGATGTATCGACCTTGGTGCAGTGAAGGTGTACCCTGAAGCTTGATGTTTCAAAAAATTGAGCAGAAGGAAAACTTCCAGACTCTTTTTATGAAGCCAGCATTACCCTGATTCCCAAACCAGGCAAAGACCACACCAAAAAGGAGAATTTCAGACCAATATCACTGATGAATATGGATGCTAAGATTCTCAACAAGATCCTAGCAAACAGGATCCAACAGCGCATTAAAAAGATCATCCACCATGACCGGGTGGGATTCATCC
>PISX010012183.1:47996-61939 GCA_004024625.1 Mellivora capensis | reverse complement strand
TCCTACACTGTTGGTGGGAATGCAAGCTGGTGCAACCACTCTGGAAAACAGCGTGGAGGTTCCTCAAAAAGTTGAAAATAGAACTACCCTATGACCCAGCAATTGCACTACTGGGTACTTACCCTAAAGATACAAACGTAGTGATCCGAAGGGGCACGTGCACCCGAATGTTTATAGCAGCAATGTCTACAATCGCCAAGCTATGGAAAGAGCCTAGATGTCCATCAACAGATGAATGGATAAAGAAGATGTGGTATATATACACGATGGAATACTATGCAGCCATCAGAAGAAATGAAATCTTGCCATTCGCAACGACGTGAATGGAACTAGAGGGTATCATGCTTAGTGAAATAAGTCAATCAGAGAAAGACAACTCTCATATGATATCCCTGATATGAGGAAGTGGAGATGCAACATGGGGGACTAGGGGGGCAGAAAAAGAAGAAAAGAAACAAGATGGGATTGGGAGGGAGACAAACCATAAGTGATTAATCTCACAAAACAAACTGAGGGTTGTGGGGGGGAGGGGGTCGGGAAAAGGGGGTGGGGTAATGGACATTGGGGAAGGTATGTGCTATGGTTAGTGCTGTGAAGTGTGTAAACCTGGCGATTCACAGACATGTACCCCTGGGGATAAAAATTTGTTTATAAAAAATAAAAATTTTAAAAAAAAGTAGAAAATTAGCATAGAATAAAGTACCAACTGTAAAAAAAAAAAAAAGAAAAAAGAAAACAATTCCATTTAAAGTTACATTGAAAAGAATAAAATACCTAGGTAAAAATTAAATCAAGGAGGTGAAAGACCTATACTCTGAAAACTATAAGACACTGATGGAAAAAAGTGACAAAGATGCAAAAAAATGGAAAGATATTCTGTACTCATCGACTGGAAGAATTATATTCTTAAATAGCTTATATGACCTAAAGCAATCTATAGATTCAATGAAATCCTTATGAAAATTTCATAGAAATATGAGAAATAATTCTAAAACTTATATGAGACCACCAAAACAATCTTGAGAAAGAACAAAACTGGAGGTATTATGCTCCCTGATTTCAGATATACTGCTAAGCTATAGTAATTAAAACAGTGTGATGTGGACTCACAGAACAATGGAACGGAATTGGGAGCCTAGAAATAAACCCACACATGTGTGACAATTAATTTAAGATGAATGAGTCAAGAACATAAAACAGAGAAAGGATAGTCTCTTTGATAAATGGTGCTGAGAAAACTGGAAAACCACATGCAAAAGAATGAAGCTAGACAACTCTCCTATACCACACACAAAAATTAACTCAAAGTAGATTAACAACTTGAATTTAAGACCTGAAATCATAAAATTCCCAGAAGAAAACATGGTGAGAAAGTCCTTGACATTGATCTTAGCAGTTTATGACTGTGGGTCCAAGGGCGGGGGAGTCAAAAGTAAATATAAAGAAATGGGACTACATCAAACAGTATACTTCTGCACAGCAAAGGAAATCACCATCAAAATGAAAAGACAATCTATTGAATGGAAGAAGACATTTGCAAGTCATTTATCCTATAAGGGATTAATGTCCAAAATATATTTTAAAAACTCATCTAACTAAACAATAAAAAAAACTTAAAAATGGGCCAAGAACCTGAATAGACATTTTTCCAAAGAAGACATACAGATGGCCAACAGACAAAATTTTCATAATCACTAATTACTAGGGAAATGCAAATCAAAATCACAATGAGATATCACCTCACACTTGTTAGAAGGGCTATTATCAAAAACACAAGAGGGCCACCTGGGTGGCTCAGTGGCTTAAAGCCTCTGCCTTCGGCTTGGGTCGTGATCCTAGTTTCCTGGGATTGAGCCCCGAATTGGGCTCTCTGCTTAGCAGGGAGCCTGCTTCCTCCTCTCTTTCTCTGCCTCTCTGACTACTTGTGATCTCTGTCTGCCAAATAAATAAACAACATCTTTAAAACAAAACAAAACAAACAAACAAACCAAAAACACAAGAAATGTGGAGAAAAGGGAACATTTATACATTGTTAATGGGAATGTAAATTGTTTCAGGTCCTATGGAGAACAGTATGGGAATTCTTCAAGTATTTGAGAATATACGGAAGTTCTTCAAGTAATTAAGAATAGATCTACTATATGATCCATCTGTTCCACTTCTGAGTATTTATCTAGATGAAAACATTGATTTGAAAAGATGAATGGATGTCCATGTTCACTGCAGCATTATTTACAATAACCAAGATATGGGGGGGGGGGAGTATCCACTGATGGGTAAATGGATGAAGAGGATATGGTATACACACACACACACACACACACACACACACACATAAAAATACTATTCAGCCCTAAGATAAATGAAATCTTGCATTTTGTGATAGCATGCATGGAACATAAGGGTATTATCCTAACTGAAATAAATCAGATGGTGAAAGACAAAGACTACATGACCCTCTCATATGCAGAATCTAAAGAAAACCAAACAAATGAATAAACAAAATAACACAAAAATGAACTCATAGATGTGGAGAACAGACTAATGATTACCTAATGGGTGAAGAGGCTATATTTTGTGGTGATGGGTGGTAACTAGACTTTTGGGGGTGTTCACTTTATAGTGTAGACAGATATCAAAGTATAATTTTGTATACCTGAAAATTATATAATGTTATATACCAATTTTACCTCAATAAAAATAAATGTATTGATTACATGAATAAACAAATAATTGCCAACAAAAAAGTAAGAGGAGTATATAAAGATATGAGGGAGAGATGAGTCCCTAACAATTGGTTTTAGGAAACTAGTAGACATAGACCCTTGCCTTAGATTTGTAAATAACTGAAACAATTGATAATGCTTTAGTTAACAATACCTGTCTTTGAAATCAGAGAAGTGGACTGATTGGAGGCTCATGATATATCTTACAATAGTTTTGAACATTATTGCCCAAGTGGAGAAGGGCGTAAACTCACATTAACTTTAGATATTGTCTGCATTTTAAAGAGTTAAACTAATTCACTATCCAAAATACTATGACCTGTATTTAAATGCAATTAATATTAAAAAAAGTAATGTAAACTGTGGACTTTGGATGATAGTGATGTGGCAATGTGGGTTTTAAAATATAACAAATGCACCATCCTGGTGGGGGCTGTTGGTAATGGAGGAGGTTATGTATATGGAAATTTTCTGTAACTTTTGCTCTGTTTTGCTGCAAACCCAAAAATTCTCTAAAAAATGAAATCTATCTTTATTTTTTTTAAGATTTTATTTATTTATTTGACAGAGAGAGATCACAAGTAGGCAGAGAGTCAGGCAGAGAAAGAGAGGGGGAAGCAGTCTCCCCACCGAGCAGAGAGCCCGACGTGGGGCTCAATCCCAGGACCCTGAGATCATGACCGAAGCCGAAGGCAGAGGCTTTAACCCACTGAACCACCCAGGCGCCCCTTTATCTATCTTTAAATCTATCTTTAAAAAAGTGTTGCAAAACCTCTCTATACTCTATACTAACTGGAAGATCTATGGACAGTTAGGTCATAAAAAGGTTATATAAACATCAGTTCATAAACATATAACCAATTATCTTTTCATAAACATATAATTAATTTGTAATTATAAAAAGGAAGGTATATATATAAAACATAAACTTTATTCCAAAACCTAAATCTGTCCCTTTAATCTAGCTAGCTAGCTAGTTCCCATCTTTCTGACTAATCTCATGAAGAATACCCAGAATCGTTGAGCTTCACTTTTTGTTCCTGTAAATTGGGCATAATAGTCTTTAGTCTAAAAATTTTGGAGTGTTGTAAAAATATATAAATTTAAGGCATTAAAAAAAACTTTGCATGTATTAAGTACCCAGTAAGTGCTGGATTTCATTCTCCCTGAGGACAGTACTAGTGTGTTCATATACCATACAGGCTACATCTTACACAAGTATAAGGAACATTATTTTAAAATAGTTATGAGTTCAATTTCACTCAACAAATACTTTTGAGATTCTACTATAAATTAATCCCTGTGATTGAATCTTTCCATCATAAATATTTCAACATTATAGGAATGGAAATATAAATACTATAAAAATACATTTAATCATTATATAAAGAAATTCAGATCTTTCAAAAATGGCCATTAAATTTATGATTTCTAAAAGTGCATAGTTTAAATAGAGGAGTTTTAGGACTCACATTCTTTTGGTATCTATTTTTAATAAATAGCACTTTAAATTAGTTTCATCATTCTTTTATACAATGCATTATTACAAGGCCCAAAGCATTTCCTTATTGATTCTTTTCAACCTTTGGTGTAAATGAAGCAGAAATTAACATAGCTGGTTTTGTACTACAATAATTTCTTCAACCTTACTCTGTTGTGCTATGCCAAAACTTTTTTTTTTTAATATCAGCAGCATCCATTGATTGGTGCCTGAAACATGGATCTAGAAATAGTGTTAATTATCTGCAGCTGCACAGGCAGCAAAGGGAGCATAAAACACTAGGCTTCTTGCTCACAATGTACAAAAACAATGAAACAAACCCTCAGCTGTAAGCATCTCCAGAACTCTTCCCCATGATAACAATATGAAGTGGGTCATTTTCAAAGCCTGGCAAGCCCATCATATATTTTATACCAAACATCTAAATTTTAGAAAACATGGTGCAGTTTAAGTTTTTCTCATCATTCATAAAACTATTTTGTCTTAATTGGTGATAATAATGCTACAGAAAACCAGCACAAGCACACAGGTTTCAGGCTTGTTTGAGGCCAGTCTCACAAAAAAGCCTTTAGGAGAAAAATAGCCAAACGTGATTTTTTGAATGTGGCTTATTTGTGAGGTAAACTCACATTAACTTTAGATATTGTCTGCATTTTAAAGAGTTAAACTAATTCACTATCCAAAATATTATGACCTGTATCTAAATGCAATTAATATTAAAAAAAAGTAATGTAAACTGTGGACTTTGGATGATAGTGATGTGGCAATATCTAAATATCTAAAGTTAATCATGTTTCATTTATTTCTTGAACTTTTCTAAAGTATACACACACACACATGCAGGTATAAACACAGATTATATGTACACACACACATGCTTTCATATGGATATATAACTAATTTAATCTCACAACAATGTGAGGTGAAGTGAGTTAAAATTATTACCGCCATTTTACCCATGATAAAAGCTGAGGCACAGAATCTACATAATTTGCTCAAGTGGAAGACTTGGACATTTATCCTGGCAATTGAATTTGTTCTTTTAATTACTATATTATATCTTTTGATACATAGTATTTAATACCTTTAAAATGTCATATAATTGAGACACTCTTCTGTATATTTTATAGATGTCAAATCATTTTGTTTTACAACAACCCCATATACCTTTAAGAAAATCACTGAGTAACTCTTACTTAATGTACAATTCTCAGCATATTTTAATCCACATTCTTTTTTGCTGAACATATAATTCTTAGATTCTCTATTCTTACATCACCTTCAACAGGGCATAATCTCTAGATACTTGAGAACTGGTCACAAGAAGAAAATTTTAATTCATTAGACTGAACATTTAGATCAATCATTATAACGTGGTCAACTTTTACTTCAGGCGTGGTGCATTGCAAAAACAAAAAGCATGTTTCTCAAGTATAAAAATAAGACAACACTGACTGTATTTTTAATACACAGCACATCTTATCATTGCTAACACATTATCTCTAATCTTGTTGAAGATCAGGGGCTTGTTGATTAAAGTCCTAAATTCCTGGCACAGTCCCTTATACCCAGAGCTAGGTAGCTTTACAACAGTATTTGCAGCCTTCTCCTGTTGGCACACTGCAGTCTTATCATAGTAGGAAATTCATTGTGTGGAGCGGTATAACCGAACACAGAGGCCAGAGCTGGCCTGCCTGACTTCACGGTCTAGCCTCACTCTACTACCTGTGTGATCTTAGCAGGTTAATTAAATTCTCTGTGCTTCAGTTCTCTGTAAAGTAGGAATGAGAAAAAATGTACTTTCTGATGATGTTGATGTAATGACTAATGAGTTGATATACAAAAGCCATTTTAACAGTACCTGATCCACTGTAAATATTGTGTTGGGGTTAGTTACTACTACTTTTTTCCTAAATGTGTTAGATATTTTATCATCATAAACTTTTACTATGACTGAGATCCTTTACTAGGGAAATGTTCTGTTCATTTTTTCCCTTGTTCTGGCAAATACTCCATTTCTGAAGAGCCTTTTAGCAAGATGGTTACTAGTATGTGATTTGAAATGATTGCCTGGCTTTGAAGTTTGTCTCCATCTCTTGGTTACAAAATGATTTTGAGCATATTATACTCCCAAGACTCAGTTTTCCTGTTTATACAGTAGAGATGATAGTTGTACTATCTATCTCTCTTTGTTTTTGTGAAAATTAAAGGCATAATTTATATAAAACCCTTTGCACAATGTAACCACTCAATAAACATTAATTATTGAGAAATTTCTGTCCAGCTTTCTACCACACATCTCCTGGCACAAGGTAGAATTAAATTCTCCTTTATCATTGTGTCCATAGCATATGAAAAATACTTCTTACCTACCTGTATTATAGTAATTTGTTTACATACTTAATAGCTTAAGGTTGAGCTGCAGTTGACACTGTTTTTGAAAAAAAAAAAAAAAGGATGACATCTGGCATGTCATCCTTTTTTTTTCATCCTTTTCACCACTATTGGTGGTGAAATTTCAGGTTACTTTGTTTTGCAGGTAAAAGGAATTATATGATTTTGCCAGTTGAGAATGGAGAAAATGGGAACAATGTGTTATATTTGTGCTGAGGGAAAAATGTGAATGACAGATACTTCAGTGAAATAGCAAGGAAGGAACCATAACTTTGCTCTCCTGGAGGTTATTAAGGTGCTAAATTTTGAATAAATTCACTTTGTTTCATGATTTTCTACTTAGTAACATTTACCACTGTCCATATCCTTACGCCTAGAAAAAAAGGTCTTCAGATCAAATAGCTCAAAATATATGAGAAGTATCCATGTGTACTAAATACCATCTCTAATACTGTAATTTATGACTGGCTATAGATAAGTCCTTTCCTGTATTTTCAGATAGCTCTTATCTCCATAGTGGGCCCAAGCACTTGCACACTTCTTCTGCTTAGCTTAGCGTCTCTTGTGTTTGGAGGAAGGAAATGCTGAATCTGAGTGGAGATTTTTTCTGGCTCTTCTTCCCATACACACTGGCTTTGAAGTTTGTAAAGATTTTAATTAATGTATTAGATTTCAGCTGTGAGGACATAGTTTGAATTATACTGGTTGATAGAGAAGGGCAATCATAGCAGCCAACCTCAAGAAGCTAAACTGTAATGTCACAGGGGATAGATAAAACTCAGTTGATTGCATACTATGAACAATGATCATAAGAAATTCATTCAACATGTAAGCCATTTTTTCTGCAGTCCAGTACTTGTTTCATGAATGTCTGTTATGCAGGGAAGACAGTAAGAGAAAAAATGCAATGAAGAGGATTCAAATATTGCTTAATGAAACATGGTGTCCAAAATAAACAAGAAGATAGTGACCCTAGAAGAAAGGAAAACCTGGATAATTTATGAAGAAGGTAACTTTCAAAGTAGTTTAGATGGAACTTAGTGCCTCCTAGGCCAATGTCTTTAAATGATGAAGACTAAAATATTCAGGTTCAAAGTCCAATTACATTACCTAGATTTCTGATTTATAGAAAGAGAGCTAATTACATAGGTCAAATAGATGCTTTTTATTTTAAAAGAATATCCCATCCTTTGTCTCTAAGGAGGTTAAAACTAATTGCCTATTAAGAGCAATGATTATTCTTGCTTTTCTAAATATAAGTCTGTTTCTATAGTTCTAATTTACTGTTTTGAAGGAACCGAGAAAAACCATGATCATTTATTAGCTAAATGTGAAAAGGTAGGAAAATATTATATAAAGGTGCTATAAATGATATCAATTTTTAATATTTTCTTTATTTTTAAAATTTAAAAGTTTACAAAAATAACATGTGGGTAAGAAAAGAACTTCATATGATAGAAAAGGGAATGCATATTGTATTCCTTCCTTTGCTAGCCTCTCAGTTTCACTCCCACTCTCGCGCAAATTTTCTACATGCACACATTCATACAAACATAATTATCTCCTAATGGGAGTATTTTATGTATGTTGTTGTACTTTGTTTTATTAATTTTATTTTTCTTCACATTTGCAATTCAGAATATGGACTTTTATGATACTCCTCTAAATGGCCATAAAGATACCCATTACATATATGTACCATAATTTATTTAAACAATGTTTCATTAATGGGCATTAATGTTATTTCTAGTTTTTTTATTATATGCTACTTACAACATTCTTGAGGATGCATCTTTGCATGTTTGTGTGCCTATTTTTGCCATGAATTTCTAGCAGTTGAGTTCCTAAGTAAAACAGAAAATATATTTAAATTTTGATAGATATTGTCAAATACCCTATAAGTAGAGTGCACCAATTTCTCTGCTTCAAGCAATGTATCCTGATGCCTGTATGATCACACCTTTACCTTTAAAAAAATACTGTTTAGATATTAGTAATTTTGAATTATCAAGTGTTACAGCTTGCTCTTGACTTAAAATTGGTATATATAAAATCGCAAGATCTATCAATAGATGCAGAAAAAGTATTTGGTAAATCCAACACCCATTCATGACAGAAATTCTCAGTAAAAAAAGGGACTCCCTCTACTTGATAAGCGCATCTACAAAATCCAATATCATACTTATTGGTGAGAAACTCAAACTTGCCCTCTAACATTAAGTACGAGACAAAGATATCCTCTCTTAGCAATCTTTTTCAACATCGTATTGTAAGTTCTAGCTAATGTAAGAAAACAAGAAAAGGAAATAAAAGTACACAGATCAGGTAAAAAGAAATCTGTCTTTGTGCACAAGTGATATAATCATCTATGAAGAATATTTGAAAGAATGGATAAACCAACTCCTGGAATTAATGAGCAATTACAGCAAGGTTTCAAAATAAAAAGATAATGTACAGTGGTCAATTTAGTCCCAAAATACCAGTGATGAACAAGTGGAATTTGAAATCAAAACTACAATATCTTTTTAACAATATTAATTCTTCCAATCCATGGATAGGAAAAATTAATATTGTTAATATGACCCTACTATCCAAAGCCATCTAGAAATTCAATGTAATCCCTATCAAAATTCCAATGGCATCTTTTACAGAAATAGAAAAATATTTCTAAAATTTGTATGGAGACACAGAAGACCACAGTTAGGCAAAGCAATCCTGAGAAAGAAGAACAAAGTCAGAGTCACCACACTTCCTGATTTTGAAATATACTACAAATCTGCAATAATTAAGCAGTATAATGATGACATAAAAATAGACACATAAGCCAATGAAATAGAATAGAATACCCAGAAATAAAACCCTGCATACATGGTCAACTAATATTGACAAAGGAACCAAAAACACTTAGTGGAGAAAGAATAGTCTCTTCAAAAAATGGTGCTAGGAAAAATGGACAACCATATGCAGAAAAATGAATTTGGACCCCTATCCTACACCACTCACATAAATAAACTCAAAATGGAATCAAGACTTAAATATAAAATTTGATACTATAAAAGTCCTAGAAGAAAACATAGGGAAGAAATTCCTTGACAATGGTCCTGGTGATGATTTTTTTTTTTTTTGGATATGACGCTAAAAGCACAAGGAACTAACCAGAAATTGACAAGAGTGACTACCTCAAACTAAAAATCCTCTGCATAGCAATTGAAACAGTGAACAAAATGAAGAGGGAACCTCAGAAATGGGAGAAAATATTTACAAACCATATATCAGAAAGGGGTTAACATCCAAATATATAAATAACTCAGACAACTCAATAACAGCGATAACAAAAATCTGATTTTAAAATGGTCAGAAGAACAGAAAAGGCTTTTTTCCTTCAAAGAAGGCATCCAAATGGCCAATGTGTACAGAAAACTGGGTTCAACATCACTTAAATCATTCAGGAGGTGCAAATTAAAACCACAATGAGATATTGCCTCACACCTGTAAGAATGGCTATCATCAAGAAGATAAGAGGTAGCAAGCTTAAATGAGGGTCTGGAGAAAGGGAACCCTTAAGTGCTGTCGAAGGAAATGTTAAAGAAGATGTAATGTATATATACACAAAACATTTTTCAGCCAGTGAAAAGAAGGAAATCCTGCCATTCCTGACAACATGGATGGACCTTGAAGACATCATGCTTTTTGAGATAAACCAGGCAGTGGAAAACAAATTATTCTATGATATCAGTGACATGTGGAATCTAAAACAGCCAAACTTATAGAAACAGATAGTAGAACAGTGGTTATCAGGAGCTGGAGGATGGGGAACTGGAGAGATGTTGTTAAAGGGCATAAACTTGTAATTAGAAGATGAATATGTTTTGAAGACTTAATGTATTACAAAGTGATTATAGCCAACGATACTGTATTATATACTCCAAAGTTGCTAAGAAATTAGATCCTAAGTGCTCTCACCACAAAAAAAAGGTTAATAATTATGTGACATGATAGAGGTGTTAGTTAAATCTAAGGTTATAATCATATCATAATATGTAAATATATAAAATTAACCTATGGTACACTTTAACCTTACACAATATTATATGTAAATTATAAGTCAACAAAACAAAACAAAGCAAAACACACTGCCATTAACATTAGCACCCCAAAAATGAAATACTAGGGATAAAACTAACAAAATATGTATCACATTTATGTAAGGATTACTACAAAACTGATGAAAAAAATCAAAGAATAACTAACTAAACATGCCCTGTTCATGGATGAAAAATCCAATGGTGTCAAGATGTCATTTCTTATCAAGTCTATCTGTAGATTTAATGCAATCCAAATCAAAATCCCAGAGAGTTACTCAGTGGACATTGAAAAACTAAATCTAAGGTTTATATGAAAAAGCAAAAAACCCAGAATAACAAACACAGTTTTGAAGAACAACAAAGTTGGAGAACTGATGCTACTTGATATCAAGATTTAGAATAAAATAACAGTAGTTAAGATAGCCTGGTATTGGCAAAAGAATATACAAATAGATATAAGAAGTAGAATAGATTGCTCAGAAAGAGACTCAGATAAATGTAGTCAATTAATCTTTGACAAAGTAGCAAAGGCAATGGAGAAAAAGTAGTCTTTTCAACAGATGGTGCTGAAACAACTGGACATCTGAATGCAAAACAAAACAAAACAAAAATAAAAACAAAACAACAACAACAACAAAATAAACACAGACCTTGCATCTATCACAATAATTAACTCAAAATGGATCCCAGACCTAAATGTAAAACACAAAAACAATAAAATTTCTACAAGACAACATAGGAAAAAACTTAGATGACCTTGGGCATTGTTGACTTTTTATATGTAACACAAAAAGCACAATCCATGAAAAAAATAATAAGCTGAACTTTATTAAAATTGAAAACTTCTGCTCTGTGAAAGACAATATGAAGAGAAGTAGAGGCAAGCCATAGACCAGGAGAAAATATTTGCAGAAGACACATCTGATAAAAGAATGTTATCCAAAATATACAGATAACTCTTAAAACTCAATAGCAACTCAAACAATATGATTTAAAAATGTACCAGAGACCTTAACATCAAAAGAAGATACATAGGTGGCAAGAAAGCATATGAAAAGATGCTCCATATTTTATCATCAATAGAGTAAAAATTAAAAGGACATGATACCACTACATATCTCTTAGAATGGCCAAAACTCAGAACACTGAAAAAACATCAAGTACAGGAGAGGTTGTGAAACAACAAGAACACTTGTTCATTGCTAGTGGGGATTTAAAACAGTTTGGTGGTTTCTTACATAAATAACACAATCTAACCATGTTTCAGCAATCACACTCCTTGGTATTTACCCAACTGAGCTGAAATCATATATTCACAAAACAACCTACACAGATGTTCATAGAAGCTTTATTCATAAGTGCTAAAAGTTGGGAACAACCAGGATGCCCTCTAGTAGCTGAATGGTAAGATAAACTGTGGTATATCCAGACAATGCAATCGTATGCAGCACCAAAACACCATGAGCTATCAGCCACGAAGGGACATGGAGGAATATCAAATGCATATTATTGAGCAAAAAATCCCATCAAAAAAGGCCACATACTGTATGATTCCAACTATATGACATTCTGAAAAAGGCAAGACTATGGAGACCAAGATCAGTTACTATCAGGGATTGGGGTGAAGGCACAAGGTCAGATAAATAGATGGGACACAGAGGATTTTTAGGGCAGTGAAACAACATCCTATGTTAACCTAATGATGGGTACATGCCATTATACATTTGTTTAAACCCAGTGAATGCACAGCACCAAAAGTGAACCATAATGTGAACTATGGAGATTGAGAAATTCTGATGTATCAATGTAAGTTCATCAACTGTAACAAATGAACCGCTCTGTAGAGGGATGTTAATAATGGGGGAAGCTATGCGTGTGTAGAGGCAGGGGGTATATGGGAAATCTCTCTACCTTCTCCCCAACTTTTCTGTGGACCTTAAACTGCTCTAAGGAAATAAAGATTAAATTTTAAAAAATTAGTATAAAGTCTTACCTCTTCTCTGTTTTAAGAACAAATGTATGTGTGTGTGTCTTTAATAATGGATGAGTGTGAAGATAGTGGTGGTGGCTTAATACCAGTAATTCTTTCTAAGTTGTTGCATGGTGAAGCATGATTTTAAAATGCTGACAAATTAAAGAAATTTGTACTAATAACATTTTTGGAGTTGAAGCTTTTTTTTTTCAGACAATAGGAGAATTTTATTATAAGATAAGAAAATTTAAAATTAGAGTCTTCACACTGAGAAAGATGTGCTAGATATTTAAACTGTAACAAAATGTGCCTAATTTACATATTCTCACTATTATTTAGACCTGTTATTTTTAAAGCAGTTGATGCTTGATGGACAGGTGCTGTGATGAACCTAATTACTGTTTTACATGTTTTGTTTTTGGTAATCTCATCAAATGCATTTTTCTTATTCTAAATACTTCCCTCTCTAGGTAATCAATTTTATTTCTTAGCATTTTAGAAAATGTAATATTATTATTCTTAAACTGATTTCTAATGATCAATTCTGCTATGAATTCATTTAACTTTAATCATGACATTTAAAATATTAAATCCAAACTTTCTATCATCAAATTTTTGTTAAAGAATCCAACATTTTGGATACATTACAGCTGAACTTCCTGCTAGCAAAATGTTGGCAGAGAGACAGTAGTACTTCTGGGTAATGAAGAAGGCCAGAGCATGTAAATTTTTTAAAGTTAGTAAAAAGCCTTTTTTCGTACAGCTGACTAATATAGATAAATAATTAAATAATTTAGAGTCATGTGCTGCTACATTTCAGTGAATTGTTTGTCTTTTTCTAGATTCCTGCTTTATTTCCTTTAAATTTCTTTGAAATATTTTAAAAACTTTTTTAAAATTTCTTTTCAGCGTAACAGTACTCATTGTTTTTGCACCACACCCAGTGTTCCATGCAATACGTGCCCTCCTTAATACCCACCACCTGGCTCGCCTAACCTCCCACCCCCTGCCCCTTCAAAACCCCTCAGGTTGTTTTTCAGAATCCATAGTCTCTCATGGTTCACCTCCCCTTCCAATTTCCCTCAACTCCCTTCTCCTCTCCATCTCCCCATGTTCTCCGTGTTATTTGTTATGCTCCGCAAATAAGTGAAACCATATGATAATTGACTCTCTCTGCTTGACTTATTTCACTCAGCATAATCTCTTCCAGTCCCGTCCATGTTGCTACAAAAGTTGGGTATTCATCCTTTCTGATGGAGGCATAA
>PISX010012183.1:6271-47896 GCA_004024625.1 Mellivora capensis | reverse complement strand
TACCATGGCCATTGCTGCTATAAACATTGGGGTACAGATGGCCCTTCTTTTCACTACATCTGTATCTTTGGGGTAAATACCCAGTAGTGCAATTGCAGGGTCATAGGGAAGCTTTATTTTTAATTTCTTGAGGAATCTCCACACTGTTCTCCAGAGTGGCTGCACCAACTTGCATTCCCACCAACAGCGTAATGCTGGGCTTATCCAGTGTCAAAATACGGAACTCAATACTTACTATTTTATCTCTATTCATTTTGTGATCTTGCATATGTCCATCTATATTCATTGACATCCACCTGTTGGCAGGGCCAGCTAGACTACAACAAAGGATCATGCTCCCATGTATATGGTAGATACATAGGTCCAAAATGGCTTCCAGGCCAGGTACTGCAGTCCTCAGCAGCTCTTTCCATTAGGCTTTACGTGGAATTCATGTGACTAGTTCTTGCTTGCTGAACCAGAGTGGATATAATGTTTGTCACTTTAGAGTCCAGATTATTGAGAAATGGGTGTGCTTTAAAGAACTTGTCTACTGTGGACTTCATCTGGACATGATCTAACGTTTTTGTCATGTAGGTACCATTGACATCCCAAACATGATATACCTTAATAATTGCCCATAATTTATTCCCAAATGTAGGTACTTTGTTTACTCCTATTGATAGAAAAATTGTAGCATAAAAGACATGAGACCCACTGATTGGAGCTTTCTGATGATTATAAATAATTACTCCAGACTATGGGGGCTCAGTAAAGTTAGAGGCATTTTAACTATATTACAAAGAAGGTTTTGTCTCTTTTATATTCAAATAGTATATAAGTTGTATTAATTTGAGCCTTCAGTCCCAGTTGTAGGTTCAAAACACAATTATTTAAAATGGCTATAATTTAATGACAACATCTGTAGGGGCTGGGCATTGCTGATCACTTTCCTAGATCCTCTTTTTGTTTTAGCCTTGAGATCCACTGATATCTATATGATTTGTAACTAGAATGAAATAATTTTGCATAGAAAGCTCTTTAGAGATAACTTAATTCCATGTTGCATCTTAAATGTAAGACAATGGTTGTTATGATTAAGACAATGATGATGATGAGAACGAGGTTGAGAGTCACAGAAACAACAATGTCTAAATACTTATTGCTAACAAGGTTACTCGGGAATTTGTAGGCACTTCACATGTTATTTCTAATTTGTTAGATACTACTGTTATCTTCATTTTATAGATTAAGGCATTAAAATTCATATTGTTTATAAGAATTGCAAAAGGCTACACAAATATTCAGTGATAGAGTCAAGAATTGAATTCAGGCCTGTTGGATGTCAAACCCTCCATTATTTTTTCTTTAAAGATTTTATTTATTTGTTTGACAGAGAGAGACACAGTGAGAAAGGTAACACAAGCAGGGGGAGCTGCAGAGAGAGAGGGAGAAGCAGGCTTCCCACTGAGCAGGGAGCCTATGATCCAGAACCCCAGGATCATGACCTGATCTGAAGGCAGACGCCTAAGGACTGAGCCCCCCCAGGCGCCCCAAACCCTCCATTATTTGTTGATATAGTTTATTGCTTATTAACTGACTTGCCTGGAGTCATACAGCTCTCTTTTCATTAATATATTTAAGACAAAAATCTAAGTCTTGCATATTTAGATATTACTATTGAGACTTGTGTGGCTGTAAGAAGTGATGTCACTGTAGATGGTGTCTCCTCCTCGTTAGACCACTCTCACTTTCTGATAATCATTCTGTGTGTCCTGAATCATATTTCATCTCTATTTTTATAAACTCCTGCTGTAAAAGAATCTACTCTTGTTAAGCTTTATATTTTACTATATATTTTTTAATGTTCTCATTGGGTGAACTCACTGTCTTGTTCACAGAGATAAAAGCAGCCATCAGATTTGGTCCCCTGGGGCCCTCTCTGACACTCAATTTATTAACTTATAGAGTCATTAGTTCAATTAATGGTTGTAAAACACACTCAGAAAGTGTTGTTTATTATTATTGTTTTTATTACTATTATTATTGGCTACCTTCATCAGTCTTTCCCATATGACCCAAATCCCTCACTTTGTGTTCTAGACTTTAGGCGTATTATTTCATATCTCTACAATCTTCATTCTAGTAATTATCCTTCCATATAACATCTTAAATATTTCTATACCTAACTTAGTTACTTGGACATATAAACAGATTCAAGTTCTTGCCATCTAAAAAACAATAAGCTTGCAAAACTCCATATCCTCTCTTTACCCTCAGTCCCCTTCTAATCCATACTGTGGATTTTTACTGCCACATGCAGGCAAATCTCTTAAAAGTATTTCATTTTTATTTCATTATCTCTTCTTCTGTTTCCTCATCTATTGCCCATGATTATAAAATTCCTGAAGTTATATAATTTTTCTATATAGACCTTTTCTTGCAATTATTTCCCTTATTTAACTTACAATTTTTATGCAGCTAAAGCAATGAAACTACTTTTTCATAAAGCATTGGTAATTTGTATGCTGCCGAATTCATTTTGTTCTTATTAGAGCTTTCTGTTATACTCATTTATTCATAACTCATTCATCATTGAACAGACATATTAAGCATGTATTGTGAGCCCATCATTTATATAGGCAATTGGATTCCAGTGTTAAAGGGACAGAGAAAACCCCTAGTTTCATCACTTTCACATTTTTAAATGAAAGACAGAAAACAAAGAAATAAAACAATACTCAATATACTGTAAGATGGCGATTAATGAGAAGATGAAAATAGAGCTGACAAAGGGAGAACGGGGTGGTGCAAGGAAGGCTTCTCAGAAAACTTATCCAAGTGAAATCTGTCATTTTCAGATTTAAGGGAAGAATGATCCAGGCATAGGGAATAAATTTCGCATGTACCTGTAGAACAGTGAAAAGGCCACTGTGGCTTGACGAAAGTTAAGATAACAGTTTTGAAGAGAAGAGAGCTCTCAGATCTCATAGGGATTTGTAAGCCATGTAAAGGTTTTCCTAAGGAAAATAGGTGAACCATGGGAGGACTTTAGTTGAGAGTGATAAGAAATTGTATTAAGGAGGGCATGAATTGCATGGAGCACTGAGTGTTATATGTAAACAATGAATCATGGAACACTACGTCAAAAACTAATGATGTACTGTATGATGACTAACATAACATAATAAACAATAATGATGCATAGGAAAAAATAATAATAATAATAATAATAATAATAATAAAAGAAATTGTCTTTCTTTCAAAAGGATCACTACAGATGTCCTGATAAGCAACAGTGTAAGTCTAGGTCCAGCTGATTAGAAAGTGAGTCCAGTAACTCTTGGAGATAGGTGCTAGTAATGTGGGAAAGTAAGAGGTGGGAGTTTACGGAGCACATTTGGAAAGCAAAACTAAATGAACTTGTGGTTGGACGGGATATCTTGCTTTGAAGTGTGTATATTGGGGGGGCATTGGGGGTGTTGTGTATTGTGAAATTATTGTGTGTATTGTGAATTTGTGGTACATAATTACATATAGCCCTAGACTTGTTGCCATTACTATGTAAAATCATAGAACAGAGTCATATAGCTCTTACATCACCTTGGATATATTCTATTATTTCTCTTCTTGGAGATTGGAGTCCCTTTCATTGTTCTAGTTTCCCTAGCTCAGTTGCTAGCAGTGGCCACAAATTGTGAGCCTGCTTTTGTAAGGATACACAACACAAGATTCGTGTGCTGTAAAATTATAAATGAACGCATTAGAACCTAATGCTGGTAAGGCAGAGATTCCTATGCCATTCACCATGGCTAGGCTGGTGGGAGGTTGTGACTAGGTAATCTGTGCCCTATTTGCTCCTTTGTGGCCAGGATGCCTGGTATTATAATTGGGAGTTCCACTGGAATCACATGGAACGTGGGGAGGACAATTGTAAGAAGCATGTGTGTATGTGTGTATGTCTGGGTGTGTAGGGAGAATAGAAGCATATTCTTTGTGAACAAAAATCACTGGAAAATTTGAGAAACATTTTCTCCCCAGAATTTTAATTTTTTTCCAGAATTTTGCTTTGGCTCTGAACCTGTGAGGATTTATAAGAATGATGGGTTTAAAAATTTAGGAAATTTGAGGGACGCCTGGGTGGCTCAGTTGGTTAAGCAGCTGCCTTTGGCTCAGGTCATGATCCCAGCGTCCTGGCATTGAGTCCCACATCCGGCTCCTTGCTCACGGGGGAGACTGCTTCTCCCTCTGCCTCTGCCTGCTACTCTGTCTGCCTGTGCTGGCTCTCTCTTCCTCTCTCTCTCTCTCTGACAGATAAATAAATAAATAAATCCTTTAAAAATAAATAAATAAATAAAAATTTAGGAAATTTGAAAAAATTAATTTTTAAAAGATTTTATTTATTTATTTGACACAGACAGAGATCACAAGTAGGCAGAGAGACAGGCAGAGAGAGAGGAGGGAGCAGGCTCCCTGATGAGCAGAGAGCCCGATGCGGGGCTCGATCCCAGAACCCTGAGATTATGACCTGAGCTGAAGGCAGAGGCTTTAACCCACTGAGCCACCCAGGTTCCCCCCCAAAAATAATTTTGAAGTAAAATCATTTCATTTGTAGATTCTCTCTGCGATTCAAAATCCCATACACATTGATGCACTCTATAGAGTAAAGAGGAAAAGCATGTTAAACTTTGAGAGCCTAGGGAAAGAAAATATAATATCAGCTTAACCTGTATCCATTTTTTTGAATGAATATACAAAACCAGTACAAAAATCTTGTTATTCTAATGTTTGTGAGATTAAGATTTTCCATTGAGAGATCAGAGGTATCTCCTTTTCCCATTTAGCTTCATTGAATAAATAACTCTCACTGGAAGTCTTTATATATTTTAATGTGAAAATAAAATTGTCTATTTCTCACCTAACTATGTTATTCTCATTTTAATCTGAGTGCCAGAACACGTGGTGCATTATGATAATTTTATGCTCACGGACCATATTGAAACTTCAGAGCTTATAGAATGCTTTCCAAGAGTTAAGATTATTGTAGGTGTTTTTCCATTCATAAAATTATAATATTGAGCACAACATTAAGTCTTGAATGCTTTCTAAAAACAGAAAATGAGTACGAGTTGACATGTACTCTGTGAGCACTTTTCATTAAAGGGGGTAGCGCAATACAATGCAAAGTGCCATCTCATTTTAATAAAATGGTTTGATGCAAATACAAGTTTCTACTGGAACCTCCATGTGTTCAAACTAATGAGTCTTGAGCAAGATATAACTTGTTGCCATTTGGTCTGGCAGACTAGTCTAAATTATACCAAGCTAATGATCTTTGCAAGCATTTTTTTTTATTTTATTATAGTTGACACACAATGTTACATTAGTTTCAGGTACAAAACATAGTGATTCCACAATTTTATACATTACGCTATGCTCACAGCAAGTTCAGCTACTGTGTCACCATGCAATGTCATTATAGTATCACTGACTCCACTTTCATGCTGTCTTTTATTCCCATAATTTATTCATTCTGTAACTAGAATCCTACATCTTTCTCCTTTTCATTCAGTTGCCCATCCCTCTACTCATCTTCCCTTGGGCAACCATCAGTTTGTTCTCTGTATTTATAGGTCTGATTCTGATTTTTCTTTCTTTCTTTTTAGATTCCACATCTTAGTGAAATCATATAGTATTTGTCTTTTTCAGTCTGATTTATTTCACTTAGCATAATACCCTGTAGGTCTCACTCTGTTGTCACAAATGGCAAAATCTCATCCTTTTTTATGACTAATATCGTGTGTGTGTGTGTGTGTGTGTGTGTGTGTACCACATCTTCCTTATCCATTCACCTATCAATGAACACTTGAGCTGGTTCCATATCTTGGCTATTGAATATAATGCTTCAAAGATATGTGTGGTGATGACCACTGGATGTTATATGCAACTAAAGAATCATTGAACACTACTTCCAAAAAAAAAAAAAAGGAAAGAAAAGAATGCTGCAGTAAACGTAGGGGTGAATGTATCTTTCCTGATGCTGGTTTCAATGTAGAATTTTCATTGTGAAGGATTTATTAGGTCTTTAGTTTCAAACAGTCCAGAGCTATCCTATGAGAAAATAGGCTGGAACATGTCTATTTCTTTCCCAGTCTCAGTAGTCATTCAAAACACTAATAAATATAAATAATAATGAAGTTGTCAATTATAAAGAATATTATGGTTGAGGCTTCTGTTCTGGAAGTATCTATTTTTCTTTAATGTAGACAATCTTCTGTTTGTATTCTGAAAGTCTCCTGGATAACAGTTACCTATTTTTTTTTTAAACTAAATGTTTCTATACTGCTTCATTTGTAAAAACAAGTAGATGTATCCATGCAATGAACTAAAAGCTTGATCTAAAGACAAAAATTGCAGAATTCTTACTATAAAACAAAGTTATTAGAAATGACAATTTTTTTCAAACATTAATTTTTAATGAAACTGTAGCCAAGATATTACTATAGGTATTTCATAATCTATGGTTAATCATATAGAAAAGGTAAAATGGGGGTACCTGATGGCTTCATCCCTTAAGCATCTGACTCTTAATTTCAGCTCAGGTCATGATCTCAGGGTTGTGAAATCAAGTCCTGCATTGGGCTCTGCTCTCAGTGGGGAGTTTGCTTGAGAGTCTCTTTATCCATCTCCTTTGGCCCCTCCCCTTCATTCTCTCTCTCTCTCTCTCTCAAATAAATAATTAAATTTTAAAAAGCATGGTTGCCAAGAAACAAAAAGAAAGAAAACATAAATTGTTTATGGTCTTAGACTAGAAAAGGATCTTGCATGTCTACTCCATCTTTGCACTTTGGAAATGAACTCTCTTACCTTGTTTCTGTTCATCAAGTTTATGCCATTTTGATGATCAGAAATCTCTCCCTCATACTGAGATAAATCTAGCTATACCATCTATCCTGTTGATCCTTATACCAAGACTTTTTTAAAAATGGACATAGCTATACTTGTAGTGAGCATAACATAATATATACATTTATATAAATATAATATATATTATATTTATTTATTATATTTATATTTATTATATATTATAATATATAATTATAATTTATATATTTATTATACACAATAAATATATAAATATAAACTTATTGAATCACTATGTTGTACACCTGAAACTAATGTAACATTGTGTTCAACTATATTCAGATAAAAACATTAAAAAAATAAAAAGAAGAGGATGTCAATAAAATTAAAAAAAAATCTCAGTATTTTATAATGAATTTAATACAAAGTGTTTTGCACTAAATTCAATAGTGACATTGGACCAATTTAGGAATTGATTAAAATGCACAGCCCCAGGAGGGCCAGAGGGCTACTTATGCTGGAATTGAATTATATAGTTTATCAAATTATCTACTTGACTTTTTTTCTCTTAGAATTATTTCTATAACTTGAAGAACAGTTTATCAGAAGATGGTAAAAGCAGTTAATTTTAAAAAAGTAATTTAGCAACCCAGTTCTATAGTGTACATTATATAGCACAGAGTGGAAATGCTGCTTTATGGAAATCTTTATTCACATCTACTGAAAAGTTCTGTCTTCTTTGTTTTGCTTTCAGTGTTTCAGATCCCAGTGATCAATTCTCAGTTCTTAATGAATTCTGAAAAGCCATTTAACCTTATTGTCAATTTAGTAAATTATCAAAAGAAAGATGAACAAATGATTGAGAAAATATGAACCTAATAATTTAAAATTAATTTAAATGTATTTGTAGTATTAGATTTATAAGAAGTATCATTTTCTAGGTAGAAGTACAGCTGGTTCAGTTGGCTTGAATTACTCTTTTTAAACATAATTGTCTGAAGACTGATTAACATATTGCTGAAAGGAGATACTATTTCTTAGGTTTTCTGCAATTTTCCTAAAAGAAATCATCACTGAATTACAAATATCTCTGTGATACATGGACTTTTCTTCCTGTTGCTTTATTATATCCAAGTAATTGGGGAAATATATTTCCAACTCAGTGCATATTTATTGAGCACCTATAAATGTGTAAGGCATGTTGTTAGCCACTGTTGGAAATCCAAATTAACAATAAAATATAATACAATCATGGCTTCAAATAGCATTAATTTAATGGAGATATAACTGCATAATTCCACAAAGAGACAATATATGTTTAAACATAAATATAAAGCTTTTGTGAAAGCATAATTTAATATATTTTAGTTTTATACCATCCTGTGCTATGCTATGTATGTAGAACCAAATAATGATAATGACAAAGGCAGAAACTGGCAGAGATGGAATTAATGGTCATTAAAATAATCTCTCTTCTATTATATCATTGTTATATTTTACTTCATTGACTATAGACTCATTCCATATGGAAAAAAATCTTAAAAGCTAATGATTATATTATTAAAATGGCAATCTATTTTATGTATTTGTACATCTCTACCTTATTATTTATATTTACTGAACAATTACTCCAGGAAAGGACTTGGGAAAAAGGGATCAATAAATCATAAATATTGCCAGTTATCTTTATCAGTATTTGACTACTATCCTGGTTCCTAGGAATGCATTATGTAACTGCCAACATGTAATCCCTAAATATAGGGATACCAAATTCTTAATAAAATGTCTTAAAGTAAATATGGCTTAAGTTTTACATCTTACATTTCTACTTGTTTTAACTTTGTAATTTTAGTGACTAAATTTATAGTTCTTCTAGGTTGTGAATGGAAATGTAATCATAATAATTCCAAAATCCATTTTCTCCAATTAGTATAATTAAGAGTTGATATAAAGTCATTTATTTGGATGAACCTAAAAGTTGATATTTTCAGCTGTAAGGGTGATTACTTAATGTGTTTACTACTATGTGGGATTAAAAAAATGTTTTGGTTTTTCCACATAAGTAAAAGAAGAAAAATAAATATCAAATCATAGAAATACAGCTTTATATTATCAGTAAAATGTGCATTAAAAACATGGAACATCTTCTACTGTAATGAGGTCTCAGCTGACTTGATGAAACAAATTCTTTTTTTTTTGAAACAAATTCTTGATGATGATAATAGACAAAGGCTAAATAAGATATTACTGCATTTGTTTGTTTGTTTGTTCATTCATTCTCTCATTTGTTCATCTATTTTTCCAGCCATTAGTTATTATCTGAAATATGCCAGTACTTTTTAACATGACATACACACTAAAAGCAGTATATATTTTGCCCTTGTGAAAGCTAAAATTCAATATGATATTTCTAGAATAAAGAATGGGCATGTAAATGTATGAGATCAATGTATGAGACAATATGAGATCACTGCTGTGATCAAGATGGAATTGGTAGGATACCCTAATTGATAGAGATGTCAGTGTTCTTGAAGGTATGACCTCAAGGCATGGACATGGAGGACTAAATGGAGGCCACCAGGCAAAGTACAGGAAAAAGAGTGAGGCAGAGGAAACAGTATATGCACAGGCTCTGAGGAAGGACAGAATGTGACATGTTTGAAAAATTAAAGGGAGTGCAGTGGAACTCTCATGGACTAGTATAGTAACCAGGCATAGCTGGAGAGAAGTAGATACATCAGTGATATATTTTGAAGACAGAAACAATAGGGCTCACTGATTAATTGCACATGAAGAGTGAAGACAATGTAATAATCAACAATGATTTCCAATTTATTGTATTAATTATCTGGATAGATTGTGACATCATTGTAAGCATCAGATAAGCCTAGAAAGGGAGAAAGAACAATAATCTGGAGCTTCATTTTAAGCATGATAAGTTTTGAGAGCCTGGGTGGCTCAGTTGTTTAAGCAACTGCCTTCGGCTCAGGTCATGATCCTGGAGTCGCGGGATCGAGTCCCACAACAGGCTCCCTGCTCCATGGGGAGTCTGCTTCTCCCTCTAACCTTCTCCTCTCTTATGCTCTCTCTCTCTCTCTCAAATAAATAAATAAAATCTTAAAAAAAATAAACATGTTAAGTTTAAAAGGCCAATGAGATAGCCAGTAGAGATGTGCAATAAACAGTGAGTTTATGAAGTCAGGGAAGTTTGGTGTGTTAGACTTCAACATATGAATGATACTATCACTCACAGAAATGGATAAGACAGAGCCTGAAGACAAAGAAGAAAAGAGAATAGAGCCGTGGGAAATTCCAGTCTTTAGAGGCAGGCATTGAGGAAGAGCCTACCAAGGAGAACTGACAAGGAGCAACTAATGTAGTAGGAAGAAAAGCAGGAATCCATGGTGAAACAGAAGCCAAGAGAGGCATTTTTAGAGGGAGGAAACCACTGACCATGTCCCTTCTGCAGAGAGGATGAATGAGATATTTATAGGAATGTAACTATTGAATTTGACAATTTGGGTTTGGAATTCATAACAAAATAGATATGAGAATGCAGGAAAATAAGGAAATTGAAAATATGTTCTGGGGAGAAAATAATGGGAAAGTCTCATTAAAGACCAAGGGGTTTTTGTACGTTTTGTTTTGGTTCATTTTAGGATAGGAGCTTATTGTCAGAAGACTGGTATCAATGGGAAGTTTGGTAAACTGGGAGAGATTTATTAATAATATCTATTATTAATTATATATATATTTAATTTTTTTAAGTAATGTAAGAAAAGAAGTAAGACTTTTGGAGAATAAAGCTCAACTGTCTTAACTTGAGAAACTGACACTCCTAATATTATAATGTGGTCTAAGCCCAGCATTAGTGAAAGCATTCTTATGATATACTTGATGATAGACTAAATAAGAAACCCTGGATCAATATCAGCTTCCTCTATAATGGAAGACTTGTCCTTTCTTTCAAAAGAGTCAATGGAGACTTTTAAGCAGATTTATAGCAATAATTTGAATCATGGCTAGACGTGAGTCAAAAGCTTGTGTTACTAATAGGAATCTAAAATCTTTGAGTATATACATTTGCAGTTTTGCCAAGAGAGAAAATTGATGTAATGTTGTACTAATTCAAATCTATTTCACATCCTTCTTAAAAGAGAAGAGCTTGGCAGCCTTCCCAACTAATGGAAGATTTCCAGAGCAAAAGTTAGTAACTATCAGGTTCCGGCTTCACTATCAATGGAACAATCACTTAAGAAGCATGAAGTTTAAATGACTTACTCCAGAATTTTCATTCAGACTTATCTGATACCAAAACCCTCCAAATATCCTTGAAAGTATGTATTATGAAGTAGAAAACAGGAGCATTCAGAATCAATCCAATGCACATCACTATGAAAGTAATAGGGGAAAAAACAAACAACCCACAATGCTGGAATATCTGTAACTGAAAATGGTAGTTTTTTTTAAAGCTTGGCAAAGAAAAATTATAATATTTTTGGGGAATGATATGCTTCGAAACTTTGACGAGTCATCCTTGCTTCCTCATTTAACAACACAGTGAATATTTTAAAATATTCATGAGATTTACAAACCTTCATACATTTTTGGTCTTTATCATTCTATCTAAATTTTCATAACTGAGATTACATATGAATAACTGTGAGTTAGTTTAACTGACTCCACAAAAATAAAACTTTTTAAAACAAATGAATCAACCCCTAACTTGTGTACTTCTACTAAATACGTGATTATAAAGAGGTTAAAAACCTATAATGTAAAAAAATCCTCAGATTTAATAGAAGGTATGTTCTGACTAAAATGTCTGAAAATAACAACAGCAACAATCCATATTTGAGTGCATTTAAAAAATAGAGAAACATCATCAGATGCCTTTCAGTATTGTGAAAATAAATTAAGTTGTCAAAACAACTCATAAGAAGACTTTAGCCTGAATTTCTGCTTTACTTCTTATTAACTCTCTGAACTTGGGCATACTGCTCAATCTTTCTAAATCTCAGTTTCCTGACATAGAAAAACTGGCTAATTTTTAATAATAGTTTAAAATTAACTTTAAAAGACAAATGATATAACAAGAGAATTAGATAACATATTTACAATATCTGGGCTATCTTCAGTGAATATTAGCTTTCTAAAAATGGCAAGTTTATAGATAGTGAAACAAGTGGTTAAAACATTTAGTGTTTAATGGCTAGAGTGAGTTCTCAAAACTAGAAATAATAGTACCAGTCTGTTCCTTCAGTAAATATTTATTAAGCAATTCTTTTTTGTTGTTGTTCCTTATGAGACAGTACAGGTATACAAATGAGTTTTATGGATAAAAAGAAAGTAAAAGAAGGAGAACAGAGAGTGTTTGTGAGGTGGAGAGAGGCTGTCAGGTTTAAAAAAGGTCTCTAGGAATGGCTGCATTAAGAAGATAATAACCTAAAGGCAATGAGAGTTTGAGTCATGTTGTATAGATAAATCCTAATCTGAATATCAAATTTTAAGGTAGGAGTGAGAATTCCAGCACCCACAAAATTCACGGTCATAATTAGATTAAACTTTGTTTAAGCTTTTTAACTATGCTGAGACCAGAATGAAATGGCAAGGGTAGGAGCATAGAGACCAACTGCAGCGATTCAGGTGGCAGATGATGACAGATTAGGCTGAGATTATAGCCGTGCAGGGTGTAAAAAGGGATTAAGCTCTGGAAATATTTCTATTATAAAGCCAATAGGGTTTACATTGGATATGAGAGAAAGGTTGAATGCAGGCTATGAGAGGAGGCAGTGATGCTTACAAAAATTTGGCTTGGGCTACTGGAAGAATGAAATTGCTGTTAAGTGAGAGAGTGATGAAGAAAATTGTAGGAACAGTTTTTTTTTGTTTATTCGTTAGTTTTTTGTTTTTGTTTTTGTTTTTGTCAGAGAGCAGGGTGTTGTATGTGGGGGATGAATAGCTCACTTTAGGACAAATTGAGACCGAGATTTCTAGCAATTGGACACATAAATCTGGAATTTAGGGTAGAGGTTTATAAGCAAATTATGTATAGGAGCATGTAATTGAATAATAGCGACAACAACATAGGGTATATAGATAAAAGTTCCAAGTTTAGGACAATGAGGAGGCCCAGTACTGATAGGTGGGAACAAAGTTGAAGATACTGGGATACTGGAAAGGAGTAGCCATTAAGGTCTCCTGAAAACCAAGGAGCATAGTGTAATAGAATCTAAGTAAATGTTTCAGTGAGTAGTTTCCTGGATTGTATCAAATGTTACTGAACAGTCAGATCAAGGACTGAGAAATTAACATTTGGCTTTTAGTAATTGAAAATCATTTGCAAACTAGGTAGGAGTAGTTTTGACGTGAAGGTTCAAGAAAGCTTGGTGAAAAAGATTAGAATGTAACTAGTTTGAGGAATTTTGCTGTAAAGAAAAAGAAAAATGGTACACATATTATGATTTATTATTAGCTTTTAAAACAGTTATAGAGATTAGTTTGTAAATATGTTTTAATTAATCTAAGTAAATAATATTCAAGTAGATAACAGATGATTTTATTGTAAATGAATTTTGCACGTTTTTGCAAATTATCTGAAGTATTTTGATGTTGTTTTAACATTAATAATTTAAAAGCTAGAATTACAACCCCACCACCTGTACTGAACTCCAAATTCCATAATCAGTATGCTTGAAAGCATTTCATAACTAAAAAGTAAACATTGGTTGATATTTGATTATTGTTTTTAGTGGAGTTGGCATGACCCATGTAAAAATTAATGTTTATTAACAATAATCTTACCAATTTTAAAATCATATTAAAGAATTGCGGGATGCCTGGGTGGCTCAGTCAGTTAAGCCACTGCCTTCAGCTCAGGTCATGATCCCGGGGTCCTGGGATTGATTCCCACATAGGGCTCCTTGCTCAGCAGGGAGCCTGCTTCTCTCTCTTCTTCTGCCTGCTTGGGTGTGCTCTCTCTCTCTCTCTGACAAATAAATAAATAAATGAAATCTTAAAAAAAAAAAAAAGAATTGCTAAGGCTTTGTTGGATTTCTTGAAAATGACTTTTCAAATCTGTCTCCTGAGGGAAACAAGCTGGTAGGTTCTGACTTTGATAATATTTTTCAGTTTGCTATTTACCCCATGAATACTTCTTTGGCAGTAGCTTCATATTTTAAAGAACTGTTGTATGTGTATATATATAAATAAGCAATATTTGTCCATCAGGTATATTTCTCAGCTATAGCTAAAGTGATTTTATAATTAGAGTATTTGAAAATATATTTATATATTTTATATATTCTAAGACATAATTTTCCTTGGTTAAAGTTGTTTTGTTTACTCTCAAAATTTAAAAATAACTCTCATTTCCATTGAAGTTATCACTTTTCACTCTTAAATCCATTTTTTTAAAATTTTATTTATTTATTTGACAGGGATAGAGAGATCACAAGTAGGCAGAGAGGCAGAATCAGACTCCCTGCTAAGCAGAAACCTGGATGCGGGGCTAAATCCCAGGACCCTGAGATCATGACCTGAGCTGAAGGCAGAGGCTTAACCCACTGAGTGGATTTAAGATGCCCCTTAAATCCATCCTTTTATGTGATAATTAAATACCACTTCTTAAGGGGTAATTAAATAAACTGGTGATCCAACGACTGTTATTCTAATTGTCCCATGTTGATATAATTAAGACACATATATATAGTGCGTGAAATTTAATCCAGGATTAATGAACAAGTATTTTCCCTTACATTGCATGTTAGTCATATTTTTATTAAGTTATTTGATAATGTTTAAGAATGTAATTTAGATAACTCAACTTCTTCCAGTGACAACAACCTGTAATGAAGTAAATTGCTACTTTCTATATAGCAAAGAGGTACCCCTTCACCACTACTATTACAAGTTATTTACACTGCAGAAATCTTAAGTGTATTTTGGAGACACTTTTTAAATCACAGCTATTGTGTCATGGAAATAATAACATGTATATCTGGAGATGCCTACGCTATTGTTTGTTTAAAATAGGGAAAATAGGGCACCTGACTCGCTCAGTCAGAAGAGCATGTGACTCTTGGTCTCAGGGTCATGAGTTTGAGTCCCATGTTGGGTGCAGAGATTACCTAAATGAATGAATAAATCAAAACTTAAAAAAAACTAAAATAGGGAAAACATACTCTTTGCAGGCAGGGATTACTTAAACAAATGAATTATTTTTGGTGTGGTTGAAATCCATTGTAATCCATGTGATTCATTTATGAATATATCACACACTTAGCATTTAGCTGTTTTATATATTATTAAAACAATTCTACATATTTTATATATTTTGAACTATTTCATATAGTTTAATATATTTCTAAGACTTTAATGTAATCGGTTCCACTGTTCAGCAATTTAAAAAATAATAAAAGCATGTGCTTACTTCAAAATAAATAGCTTTAAAACAATGTTGAGGCTTAACTGGGCAAAATTTAGTATATATAAAATAGGTTATACATTTTTTGAAATAAGATTAAAGGGCTTTTTATTAAGTATAATTGATATATAATATCCTATTGATTTCAGGTGTATACCATAGTAATGTAATATTTGTATACATTATAGAATTATCCCCATGATAAGTCTAGTTACTATCTGTCACCATACAAAATTATTACAGTATTATTGTCTGTGTTCCTTATGCCATATTCCCTATGACTTATTTATATTATAGCTGGAAGTTTGTAACTCTTAATCTTTTTTTATTTTAATACTATTTTAGAATTTTAAGAGCTATCAGTATGGAAAAGTTATCATTTATGCCTTTGTTTTTCCCTCTCAAAATGTTAAAAATGGCTGATGTTCTTTTGATTTGTCAGTTTTTCTTTATGATGTGCTTGTCAAAACAGGGAGCTAACTTGAGACAGAGTAATCTGAAGCTGCCAACACAGCTATTTAGAATATCATCATTTTACATTGTAATGTTGCTGTGTGATGAAGGCCAGCTGGTGCATTTAAGTTGCGTATTGGAAAATTTCATCTGATTCGTTATTGTGATTTGTGGTTTTGTACAGAAACACTTAATCATTCTTATGTAGCAAGCACTTCTGAAGCTGCTGAAGGCTTTCTCTTTAGCTGAGTAATGTGTGTTATCAATCTGCTAGTTTGGAAGAGTTTCCAAGTTGTGTTATCAATGTTTGTTTGCACAGGAAGTGATGTACCGCAGAGGCTGAATTTATAGTAATGGCTTGCAGTGGACTAATGAGCAGTACTGCATACTTTGTGATGATATTAGTATATAACTTAGATTAGCATAATTATTGTGTACCTATCCAGGCATAATTCTCTTGCACCATCTCAAGATCCAACAGGAACCACTTGTTTTCTAGCAAAATTGTGTTCCTTTATTCTAAAGATATTGAACCTTCATTATTTGGTGTGTTTCTCTAGAGGTAATAATTTACCATCAGTAATTAGTAATCACATAGATTAATTCTGCTTTTCTATACTCAAAATTGCTTTAACATTGTGTTCAGTTGTAAGCTGAAGCTATTGATGCTTAGTATGTTTCAGGAAAATACATGTAAATATATTGTTTTTATTGTATTTATGAAGTGTTAGATTAACTATAAAGGGTCATATTTTCAAACATTTCATGTTCTGGGTTATATCTTTTTTCAGATTCCTTTATAGAAGTTTTGGACAAATGAAAGGGATTCATAGAAAATCAAGAATGAAAAAAAAGGATTAATTGCTTTAAAATATCTTTCATTACGGAGCACAGGGGTGGCTCCATCAGTTGAGTGTCTGGCTCTTGGTCTCAGCTCAGGTTATGATCTCAGGCCGTGTGGTCCTGCCCCTTCCTCTGCTCTCCCTTTCTCTCTCTCTCAAGTAAATAAATAAATCTTTGAAAAAATATCTTTTGTTATTAGTTAAGAGAAAGCGTTCTTGTGAAAAGAGAAAACATATGACTACATTCTTTTTAAAAATTTATTTTAAAGATTTTATTTATTTATTTGACACACAGAGAGAGATCACAAGTAGGCAGAGAGTCAGGCAGAGAGAGGAGAGAGGAGCAGAGAGCCTGATGTGGGACTTGATCTCAGGACCTGATCATGACCAGAGCTGAAGGCAGAGGCTTAACCCACTGAGCTACCCAGGTGCCCTAAATTTTTTATTTATTTTTTAAAATTTCTTTTCAGTGTCCCAGAATTCATTTTTTATGCACCACACCCAGTGTTCATTGCAATATGTGCCCTCCATAGTACCCACCACCAGGCTCACCCAACCCCCAATCCTGCTCCCCTCCAAAACCCTCAGTTTGTCTAAGAGTCCACAGTCCTCATGGTTCGTCTCCCTCTCTGATTTCCCCCAACTCACTTCTATTTCCCAATGTGTTCCATGTCTTTCCCCTGTCCTCTGTGTTATTCCTCATGTTCCACAAATAAGCAAAACCATATAAAAATTGAATCTCTCTGCTTGATTTATTTGAGTAAGCATAATCTCCTCTAGTCCTGTTCGTGTTGATACAAAATTTGGGTATTCATCCTTTCTGATGGAGGCATAATACTCCATAGTATATATGGGCCATATCTTCTTTACCCATTCGTCCATTGAAGGGCATCTTGGTTCTTTCCACAGCAACTGTGGCCATTGCTGCTATGAACATTGGGGTGCAGCTTTGTGCAGTGGCAGTATCGTAGCCAATGAGGTTTATCCGAGGCACGATTATTGCTAATTGAACATTGGGGTGCAGATGGCCCTTTTTTTTCACTACATCTGTATCTTTGGGGTAAATACCCAGTAGTGCAATTGCAAGGTCTCAGGGTAACTCTATATTTAATTTCTTAAGGAATTAATTAAGGAATCTCCACACTGTTTTCCAAAGTGGCTGCACCAACCTGCATTCCCACCAACAGTGTAAGGGGCTTCCCCTTTCCCCACATCCTCTACAACACGTATTGCTTACTGTCTTGTAAATTTTGGCCATTCTAACTGTACATCCTTTTTTTTTTACTAATTGGGAGGAATAGAGACACATTAAACACATAAATGAAAATAGAAAATGTCAGGTAATCTCCAAATACCTGTTAAAGACATCTTTTTCTCTCTTTCCTCACATCTGCCTCCCAAAATTATCAAGCTCTTTAACAAGATCTTTTTAATTAATCTGCTAAACACTACCAAAATGTTACTGAAGCAAGACACAGAAGACAAAATAAAAATCCATGTTAGCGTAATTATTATTTTTTTAAGATTTTATTTATTTATTTGACAGAGAGAGACACAGAAAGAAAGGTAACAGAAGCAGGGGGAGAGGGAGAGGGAGCAGCAGGCTTCCCAGCAAGCAGGGAGCCTGATGTCGTCCTCGATTTCAGGACCCTGGGATCATGACCTGAACCAAGGGCAGCCACTTAACAACTGAACCACCCAGGCACCCCACTAGTGAAATTCTTGATCCATTTATGAAAACTCTAGGGAAACTGTCTGTAGAAATATTTATGTAAAAAAAAAAAACCTTTGGATCTTTTACCCTTTTCTGTCATGTCTTATAGAATCTCTAGCTCTTTCTTCTGAAATGTATGACTTGTACACTGAAATCCAATGCTAGAAAATCTCTATACCCATGATCTATTTCAACTTTCATTTCTTAGCTTAAGAAGTCATATGACATAAACTGGAACTGTAGCTAATTACTTGATGTATTTTATAGGATTATGATTATGCAATTTTTATGACATACTATAAATTCTAAAGTTCTATATCACTCTATTTTCTGATATCTTATCTCTGGAACCTATAGTTATCTGTAGACTTTTGTGAGCATGGTAAGAATTTAAGAGACTGTGAGAGTACATTGATATTGCAATCTCACAGGGATTCAAAAGAAGTAGACAGTCTATAAGTCCAAACCTTAAATGTTAAAGTTAGGGCCTAATGAATGTCAGGCTGAAGGTCTGTATAACTGAGAACTGACCAGAAAAGGAAAATTCCTATAGATACATGAAAAAAGTCAATGAACTCAAACCAGAATCTAGCAAGATGATGAAGATACACTAGACAATGGTTTTCATGGATTGGACCAAGATTGTATGGGGCTCTAGTCCCTGAGAGAAGTAGGATCACATTTGCTGGGCATCAGACAACTGTGTAGATAGAATCCAGGGCAGATTGGTCTGGCCAACGTGGGTAATGGACCTCAGAGATTGGGGCTGATGGGGTGGCTAACATTTGAAGACTGGGGGAGGAGAGAGAAGAGGACTGTATAGAGGAGGAGCTTCATAAATCTACATAAGAGTATCTTTTCATCTTTGGCCAAATATACAAGATTAACAAGTTTAGAGCAAGATGTGGCTCATAGGCAGCTCTGAGCTAAGTGGAAATTCTGGAGATTGTACCATACTGGTAGGTATCCATAAGTCAGAATACAAAGATCTTTCTATGGAATCTGTGGTGGTTCAGTTGACACTCTAGGTGAGTCAGGCTTTGGAATTAGGGGTAATTAACTTTTGCTGTACTCTCCAAGTATTATTCATGAACTTCTGGGGATCTCTTAGATCCTTCTAGGGTTCAGTGAGCTCAAACTATTCAATAATAATAATAATGCTGCTGCTGATGTCAATAAGTTAGTTGCTCCCCTCCCTTTTTTCCCCACTTTATTAACATCTGCAGTTATATTGTCAAAGCATTGTGAGTAAAACGTTAGTTATTTTGGCATGAATAAAGACAACAGTGACAAACCGTGGTAGTAATTTTATTCTTCATGGCCTTGAAATTGCAATATAAAATGACAGTTTCACTTAGGAGTATCCTTGATGAAGTAGTAAAATATGTTATTTTTATTAGCCTCATACTAGGGTTTTTTTTAAATAATCTATATGATGGAATTGGAAGTATGCGTAAAAACTTTCTGCTGCAAAATGAAGCAAAATGACTGTCTCCAAGGAAAGCACTTACATGATGAGTGGCAAAAAGAACTAACTACCTTTTTTTCACAGAATAGCAATTTTATATGAAATAATGACTAAGAGAAAACTATGGTTATTCTGACTTAGGTATTTGAAAGTTGTATTCTTAATAATGAATGAAATGTATTTGTTACTTTAAAGGGGGCATCTGACAGAAAGAGATGACAGGAAAAAAAAAAAGATATTTGAATTAATACTGGCAAACATTTTCCAAGATTGGTGAAATAAAAAACTTATGGATTCAAGAAGTCCAGAAAATTCCTAGCAAGAGAATTATATAAACCATAAAGGGGAACAATGATATAAAAAATGGCTAACTTTTCATCAGAAACAATGGAGGCATGAAGACAATGGAATGACATATTTCAAGTACTCAAAGGATAAAAAAATGTTAAACCAGAAATATCCTACAAAATTTTCTTTCAAAATTAAAGATGAAATAAAGACATTTTCAGAGAAACAAGAACAGAAAATTATTCGCCAGCAGAACTTTCCCTATTAAAAAAATCCCTAAAGGACCTTCTTTAAGTAGAAAGGAATTCAACTACATTAAATCAGATCTGCAGGAAGGAATGGAACACACTTGTATATTACCTATACAGGTAGATCCATATGTAAATGTGTATGCTTTCTTAATGTGTTTAAAAAGACATATGAATTGGGACACTTGGATGGCTCAATTAGTTAAGCATCTGTGTTAGGCTCAGGTCATGATCCTGGGGTTCTGGGATGAAACCCCACCTTGAACCCCATGTGGGACTCCCTGCTCAGCAAGAAGTCTACTTCTCCCTCTACCGCTGTGCCTCCTCTGATTGTGCTGTCTTTTAAATAAATAAATAAAATCATTAAAAAATTAAAACTTGGGGCACCTGGGCGGCTCAGTGGGTTAAGCCTCTGCCTTTGGCTCAGGTCATGATCCCCGGGTCCTAGGATTGAGCCCCAAGTCGGGCTCTCTGCTCAGCGGGGAGCCTGCTTCCACCTCTCTCTCTGCCTGCCTCTCTGCCTGCTTGTGATCCCTCTCTCTGTCAAATAAATAAATAAAATCTTTAAAAATAAATAAAAAATAAAAACATGCAAATTTAAAATACAAATTACAATGTTCATTGTGGGGTTTATGCACATTTGTGTATGTGTGTAAAATTTTGGTATATATACTTATTATACTTACTTACATATATATTTTACATATATATTTTTCAGTTAAATATATTTTGGGATTTAAAGTCTGCCTATTGACTATTATGTGATGGCACAGAATAGAAATACATCACGAGGACATTAGCTGAAATTGTGTGTGCCCGAATTATTTTAAATTATTATGATCTTGTGTTCATTCTGAGTTGCCAATTTTCTAAGAGTTCATCAAAGACCTGATATATAGAAACAACTATACAGCTGAGACTTCAGAGCGCTGATGTCTAAATACTTTTAAATGCCATAGTATTATTATAGGTTGATCTGTTGTGCTTTAACTTGCATTCCTATTTTTAGTCAGCTTTTTTCCCCCTCTGAAAATATTGAATAATGAATACTAATAGAAAGAAAGGAAATGTTTATGCATAGGCAAGTTCTTAAGATAAATTTAAATTGTTTAGGAAATAATATGTTTAAGAAGACAAGCTTATGTTTATTTTTATTTCATTTATTCACTCAAAATTTATTTACAACCTAGTACATATTAACTATAATAGAACATAGTGCTTTGCTTTCAAAGACTATACAATCTAATTTAGGCATAGAAAATAAGGATATAGTGGGCTCATTATTATGTAAAGGTGAGTGCAGATGTTGTGAAAACAGAGGAACATAACACATGGACATAACTTTCCATCTTGAGAGTGATGACAAGAACACTCATTCATAATTTAAGCCATATTATTAATCAAGATGTTTTATCCAGTGACTCATAGTATCCAATATTTAATATAATAATGATATATCTCTCCTTCATGTTTTTGAAAGGAGAAACAATCTGATACTGGGATAAAAAGCATTTCAAAGTGTGCTGCCATTGTATTTATATTCTTGTCCTTCCATAGAAAAATGGAGGATATTTGCCAAGGGCTTTGTATCAAAAGAAAATCAACGTTTTGTGTCCAGAATACTTAATAGCACATTTTAATTTGTTTTTTAAATTGAATTTTAAAACTGTCAGTTTTACGTGAATTGTAACTCTTCAGTATTATCTCTTAGTGTTTAAGTTAATGAATTTGAATACCAGAATTTTTTGGCTGTTTAAAAATCTTAGTGTTATGGTGTTAACACTAAATCTGTTTAATATATCTTTCACCAACAGTGATGATTTGTGTATAAAATTCTGATAAGATATAATGTTAACTTCTTATAATAAGTACAAAAGACACATTTGTGTCATCCTGGTGATGTTGACATCTCAATTTCCAAATGACAAGAAGGCAAAACAAATATCCTTGTTTACTCACATTTCTATTTATTTCTTCAAATCATCTGTATTTTCAGCCATCTTTCAAAAATATCAATAAGATGGTCCTGCCTATTTTTAGTAATGATAGTAAAGGTACAGGACAAATAACTATAATCAGGGATGTGGCTGAGAGATCTTATTTCACAGGGGCAAAGAAGTAGTAGAGCTAAGATTTGGAAGAGTCAGTAATTAAGATTTGATAATGCACGTTGCTGGGACAAGAGGCAAGACATGTGTTGGAGAGATTTAACCTGAAGCAAAGTGGAGGCAAATTGTACCTGTCATGAAGTAGGCATAAATGACTGAATGACCAAAGGAATGATATATTCAATTATGACCCTAAATAGACTATACTAAATAACATACAGCAAATTTTGAAGCTAGCCATATTGAGATGCTTTCATGTTGGTATTCTCATGCCATAATGAACTAGTGTTTTCTATTTTAAAATGAGACTATAGTCATCAGAGTCCTGTGGAATTTCATCTGGTGATTCAACATGACATTTCCCACAGTTAGACTTTGACAATGATTTTTTTTTTTTTTTTGGAAATAGAGTATGTCATTTTCAATAGCTACCTAGGGCTGTCCCTCTGTTTCTGTGAGATTCCAGAATCTGTGAAAGTCCAAAAAATATTTTCTTACACAATTATCTGACCTTGGAGCACTTTAATATAGTCCAAGATAATATCTTTCCATTTATATACAAATTCAAACAAAAGAGGTTTCCATCATAATATTTTTCTTCTTATTTACTCTTCTTTTCTGGTAATTTGTTATAGGACTAACAGAAAACTAGTATGTGAAGACTGTTATGAAATCTTCACATTTTCCCCAGAGTGGAAGAACTTTAGGAAGTGTTTAATTTCTTTATTTCTTTCAAGTTCCCTTTTATTTTCTTCTTGGAATGCCTTATTTTCTTAGCATCCCTGATAAATCCATATAGGGATCCCATTCTGTTAATATGTTCTGGGACACATGCAATTAGGGACACATACTTGTGTTAGGAACCAGTTAATTTTGCCTCGATTGGTGGCAGTTCTGACCTTGGAGCCCAATAATAAGCAAAATAAATAGATAAGATTTTATTTGGTAATCGAATTGGTGGAAGAGTCCCTATTGGTAATATTAGCAAGACACGCATACAATTCTTTCCACGGAACAGAAAATCTGCAGAGCAGTTTATTGAAAGTGTTTTATTACAGAATAGAGATCAACATAAAACTACAGGAAAATGTCAAATGTCTGAAGAAAGAATGATATTCCTAACCAAACTAAAAAGCTCAAAATAACCTGCTACTTATCACCATTATGTGCTGAGGAATACTGGTATACCTTAACATATTCAAATGTATGCTGCTAGATTAAGAGCTGTTTTGAAATTATCTACCAGATTGTATGTCGATAGAGTGCAATACAATGTAAGTTTCATTGTAGTTTGTGTGGTTCATTATATAGAAGGCTCTGTCTAAGTCCAACCAGGGGTGATCTCACGTTCATCAAAACAGGTAATGACATTAATTCATGAGTATATCTGAACATGGGGAAGCAAACAGTTGTCAAATAGAAATGTAGTACTCAAGAGCAATCATACAATTGAGATAAAAACTGTAAGTGAGACATTTTATAATGAAAGACATATTTTTTACTGGCAATTGTTTTGTAATAATGGGAATAACCACAACATGCTATGTTATATATACGGATGAACTTCCTTCATCCACAAAGAAACTATATAACATAGGACCCACCACAACTTTTCTTGGTGAAGATACTCAGGATCAGAGGAGCTGGCAAGGGAGGAAGATGATTCTAGATGCCATCACTCTTACCCAAGGGTTTATTTTCTTAACAATTATTTTATACTTGTTGAAATGATGGGTGTGATTTTTTTTCTCCTTTGATTTTTTGTCACTGTTTTTGTTAATTGCAATATAGGAAATCTCTGAAATTGTCTTTTGAAAGTTTGGGGAAAATTATCTTTTATAAGGACTAAGGAATAATACCTGAAACTCCAAAAGAAAAATTGATTCAGGCTTCAAGGATAAACAAGCCAGGTATTTGAATGGCATCAGAACTGCCATTGTTTTTGCACATCTGTTTCAATTTACTTTCTCAAAAGAGAATGACAATGCTTTCTCTTCCTGTGACTATAAGGTTTACGTAAGATGTCAGGAGACCAGCTGAATGGATCAATTGGAGTACATGTAGTTTATTAATTTGTTTATCTGTTTATTGTTCAGTTTTTATTTCATAATGATAAACAACTTCACAATCCAGTTAGAATTGAAAGGTGTAAGGAAAATATAGAACTCACAGAACTGCAGGAAGAGCACAAACATTACTTGATATTTCAAGATGAGAGTGAAGGTGTGCTCTCCTGAACTACAGAAGGAATGGTCTAGAGGTTAAGATAAAAGAGAAGTCAAATTTATTATATTTGTCAGCAATGGTGATCTTCCCACTGGTCTTGCCATCCCTGGACCCAAAGAATTCTATGGCTTCCACAGTATTCATGCCCTCTTTCACCTTGCCAAAGACCTCATGCTTACCATCCAACCACTCAGTCTTGACAGTGTAGACAGCAAGGTGGGAACCATTTTTGTTGGGTCCAGCATTTGCCATGGACAAGATGCCATGACCCTTGTGCTTCAAGATGAAATTCTCATCACCAAATTGCTCCCCATAGGTGGAATTAGAGTGTGAAATCACCATTCTGTCACATAAATCTCAGAATAATCTTGTAAAGCTGGAAACTTGATAACCAAATTATTTTTTCCCACTGCTCAGTGTGTGAAACTCTGCGCTGTCTTTGAATCTTTGTCTGCAAATAGCATGAAGGAGATATAGCCCAAAATCTCCTTCTCCACACAATATCCAAGAGCATATGGTTGACCATGGCTAGGCAGTGCTCTTCGCTCTGGAATAGCAGTGTCAGAAAAGCTTCATGTATTTGTATTTTATCTTCAATGACTCTTGTTAAGTTATTCTCCAAAAGTTTTCTTCAATTAATCTTCAGTAATAATATTGTGAGAAGACCCAACTCTGTACATCTTCATTTATTTTTTAATTTTATTTATTTAGGTTTTTGTTGCTGTTGTTTTATTTATTTTGTTTGGTTTTTGTTTTTGCTTGTTTGCTTGTTTGTTTTAGGAGAGAATGGGGAGGAGGGGAAGGGTAAAGGGAGAGAGGATATCTTAATCAGGCTTCACGCCCAGCATGTGAGCTGGATCTTACAACCCTGAGATCATGACCTGAGCCAAAGTTAAGAGCCAGATGCTTAACTGACTGAGTCAGCTAGACGCCCCTGTACATCTTCTTTTAGATTGCATGTTTACACTTAAAATGTGTATACATTTCTATGGGTGAAATATTTATGCATCCGTGTTTAAATAATTTGTGTTTATTTGTTTATTTTTATTTCATGGTTACAATTCACATATTTAAAATTTTTAACTTTAAAAATTTATGCTTAATATGTGAATTTCACAGGTTCAAATGTTATCAGTTTAATTTGTGCTTCATTGTGGTTGAATTCCTTTTCTTTTATTCTTTGTTTTTTTGCTATTACTATTTTTCCTTTATTGCTTGAGTGTATCATTTGCCTATCTTTGTATTTTTGTTAATTTTTAAAATGTATCCTGGATACTCTATTTATTATTTCAATACATGCAAAATTCTAAATCTACAACTGCTAGATTAATAATTCTTTGAAACAAGATTGGACATCTCTGTCCCAATTTTACAACCTTTGTTGAATCCAATTTCCTTATATGCAAAGGATTTATCTCTCAGTCCTTCAGTCACTCTTCCACATGGACTCCATCCTCATTCCAGCTAATCTGCCCTTAGATCACTACAGAATTGATCCGATTAGATTTCTTAAAACATGATCATTCTGTGCCTGCCAATTGCTATTGTTTTCCTCCTGCTGTTACTTGGACATGAATATTCACACACGCCTCTCCAGTTACCAGTGTTTATTCTATTCTCGTTGCAAGCACAATTTGTCACCCCCTGATCCAAGCATTGATTTAGCTGACCTAGCTAACTGGATAGGACCTCTTTCGTCTTTAAAATTACAAATGCAATTGTCATACTCAGTGAAGAAGTTGACCTGACAGAGAAGTTCTTTTATTTCTATGGCATTGTTTGAGTAAATGTCCTCCCCTATCAAAGTCTCTGCCAAAGCTCTTAAGATTTATTATTTTATACCCTGGGATAATGAATATTCTGAGATAACAGATTCATATATCTATCCTTCTTAGTAAATTCCAAGTGCTTTATATTCAGTGAATTTTTTATGATGTTTCCTACCTTGTTATTTCTCCCTATACTATATCTCATAGAAATTTATATGCCTTGTTGTGGCTTTTCACTATTATATGAGTTGTACCTGCCATCTGCCAGGGTCTGCAACTCTCTTTGTCATTTTTTTTTTAATTTTTGTATTCTTCATATCAAACTTACACAAAGCCTTGCTTTGATGTTAACATGTAAAAAAAAAGGAATTAGTATAAACTGTTAAAAAAGTAATCCTTGAGTCTTCAAGGGATTTCCTTTTTCAAATAAAACATTTATGTTGCTTGATGATTTTATAATGAGTATATACTACTTTCATAATCAGAAAAATAAATGGTTTTCATGTGTATTTTTAGATTTGTACCCTAGAAGTAGCTTTATGAGAGTGTTCCAAAATCAATAAATCTAATTAGACTGGAATGTTTCAATTATTATACTAGTATATTTTTACTGTGCTTCATTTTGAAGACAACCACAAAGGGGAATAAGAATTTTTAGTCTTTTTGGTTTTGCTCCCTTAATTAAAGTCTGTATTTACTTCTTATCATTACCATTTCTTCCATTTTATCATACATTATATATGGCATACTTATAGACTTAATGTAATTGTAATAGCACTACTAATAATAAATAATATATCTAGACCTATCTCTATAAATTCTAAAAACTATATTTTATTATTAAATAAAGATGGTGTTTCATATTTTTCTAATTATGTTTCTCTCCTGTTTTCCTCATTCTCTGATAATTCAGTCTGCTTACTTCCCCAGTTAACCTATTTTTTTCATTTTTCTCATAAGCATTAATTAGTTGGAAAAAGTCATAGGCCTTATTTTCTAACTTACTCATATCTTCCTTGATCACTCCTTATTTCCTTTTCTATTTTTTGCTTCATTAATTTAACAAGAACCAGGTAAACAGTATCAAGTGGGCAAACTATATTTGCAATGAGCACATTTCACACTACTAAAATCATTAAAAAGCAATTAATGCTGTGCTTAAATCATCAGTTGGATGCTTGTCAAATTTTCTAAATGAAAATTAATCTCTTTGTAACTAGTTATGATTGAATATAAGATATCATCAAAGATTCAAGTTACATTACTTAAGCTTGTCATTCTCCCCCTTTTCCCAACTTATTTAATGACTTTAAGTTCAAAACTGAAGAAAAGACATTTTTTTCTTGGTCATTCCTTTCTTGTGCCTATGTGAGTCTCCATCATAAACATTTTTTGAAGGAGTGAATTTCTCAATTCTAAGGATAGAGCAGTAAACAAAACAGTGATGTGTCCCAGTCTTCGTGGACTTTACCTTCTAGCAGGAGAAAGAAAACAAGCAAAACAGATAAATCTTCACCTAAATATTACCTTCTCAATTTGGACTTCCATATTAACTTTATTTCAATTGCAATTTTTCTCTATGCCCACTGTACCCCTTCTCCCCATTCCTGATTATTCTCCGTAGGACTCTATACCTTCTCTATATTGCATTATATAATTAAGGTAATAGAGGAAAATAATGACAGCAGTTGATTGTTTGAAAAAGCATCATGGAGTCAGGAATAAGAATTGAGGCAGAGACTCTTGTTAGGAAAGCTATAGTAATAATCCAGATGAAAAGTGTTGATAGTTTGGTTCAGTTCAGTGACAGGGGAGGTTATGATAAGTGTCTAAGTTTGGAAGATATTTTGAAGAAAGAGCTAAGCACATTTGCTTTGGGTGATGAGAAGTACAAAGAAGTCAATGATGACTCCAGAGTTTTTGCTTAAAAGATGAGAATGATAGAGTTGTAATTCATTGGGGTGGGAAGACTGAATGAGAAACACATTTAGTGGTGAAAAAATCAGGAGGCCATGTATTTCTGTATCATTTTGTCCTTTAAGGGAGAACAAAGGGCAATGTTCTACAAAATTACTGTATGATTTCAGGACCCACTTGCATTTATTTATTTATTTACTTACTTATTTATTTATTTATTTATTTATTTATTTATTTTAAAAGATTTATTTATTTGAGAGAGAGAGAGAGAGAAAGCCCACAGTGTAGGGGGGGCAGAGAGAGGGACAGAGAAACTCAAGCAGACTCCATGCTGAGTGTTGAGCCCAACATGGGGTTCCATCTCAGGACCTTGAGATCATGACCCGAACCAAAACCAGATCAGGCACTTAATCTACTGCAGCACCCAGGTGCCCCCACTCTTACATTTAGTAGTCTCTTTAAATTAAGATAAAATATTCAGACTGTGTGTTTTCTTTCAAACATATACATCTGCCTGGGTACAGGGGCAGCCTGGAGTTTTGGGAACTACATAGGATGAAGTGAAAGAGTAGAGAGTGATTGTAGTAATTGGACTCTAAGCTGGGTCAGTAGAGAAGGGAAGGCATAAGTAGGCTGAGGAAGACTGAGAAGATGGTGGTGGGGTCAAAATTGCTAGAGCAGGGCTAAGAGAGAAGGAGCTTGGATTTGAAATGATTGGTAATGGGTAGTAACAGCTGTAATAACACAAACTATTGTATAACTAAAGAAGTGAATGGATGGAGGAAGGGATCATCATCATCAAGGGTATTGAAAGTGCCATCTATATGGATGTTAAAATCACCAAAAATGTTTTTGGCTTGAATGACAATGTACCAGGAGCAAAGGCCATTGAGAAATAATTAGGATACAAGGTCTACAGATGACTGTTAAAAAGCAAGGATGGGGGTGCCTGGGTGGCTCAGTGGGTTAAGCCGATGCCTTCGGCTCAGGTCATGATCTCAGGGTCCTGGGATCAAGTCCCCATCGGACTCTCTGCTCCGCAGGGAGCCTGCTTCCCTCTTTCTCTCTCTGCCTGCCTCTCTGCCTACCTGTGACCTCTGTCTGTCAAATAAATAAATAAAATCTTTAAAAAAAAAAAGCAAGGATGGTAAAATCTGATGATGTAAGATTCAGAACTTGGAGTTTTTAGGGGGAAATGACAAAGAATGAGAAGCAAGGAAGACATCTATATTGCTTATGGTAGGAGTCACATGAGAGAATACAAAAGTTTGAAAGGGCTAAATAAGCAGTGTCTTTAGGGCACGTGAAAGTTTGCTTAGGGCAAGAATGTGAAGGAAATGAATAAACTGTTACACATTTTTTTAAAAAACCTATTCATTACTAATTTATATCTGCATGTTTTCAGAGGTATTGGGAACTATGCTCATGAGCCACTCAAATGTATTGAAAAGCATAGAGGTCCATCTATGATGTGGCAGTGAAGACTTTTGAGTCCTATGCTGAAATGGTATATCAGTGGCATAGCAGGCAGGCCAAGCAAGTGAATGGGAATACTTGAATAGAGGAAATATAAGAATTGTGACAGTCCAATATTCTTTTAAAAATTCATATTCTTTTCCAGACAGGGAAGATCATATATATTTTTTTCTGCTCAAAATCACAAATATTGGGACACCTTGGTGGCTCATTAGGTTAAGGCTTAGTCAGTGAAGCATCTGCCTTCGGTTCAGGTCTGAGCCTAGGGTTTGGGATCAAGCACCACATCAGGCTTTCTGCTCAATGGGGAGCCTGCTTCTCCCTCTTCCTATGCCTGCCCCTCACCCTGCTTTTGCTCTCTCTTTCTCTGTGTCAAATAAATGAATAAAACATTTTTTTAAAAATTCACAAATATTAACAAAGGCTTTTGCATGTCAATATTTAAAAGTATTTTTATAATAAATTATGGGAAACATGAATTCATATATGAGTGATTTTAGTTTTTTTTTTTTTTAATGAGTGATTTTACTTTATAGTTGCCCAGACCAAAATCCTGGTTCAGACCAAAATAATGTGAACATACACGTGATAAATGTAAATTTTAACTATCAAGAAGTAGTAAAGACGAGGTTGAACCTTAAAAATTATGCTAAGTGAGAGAAGCCAGATTCCAAAGATCACATATGAAACAATTCCATTTATGTCAAATGTCTAGAAAAGGAAAATCTAAAGAGATGGGAAATATATGATTGGTTGCCTGGAGGTGGGATAGAAAGTGACTGCAAATGGCCACTAAGAATTATTTGGAATGATAAAAATGTTCTAAAATTGGACTACAGTGATAGTTGCCTAATTACTAAAAATCATTGAATTGTGCAATTAAGGGGCCCCTGGATGGCTCAGTTGGTTAAGCGTCATGCCTTAGGCTCAGGTTGTGATCGTGGGTCCTGAGATCAAGCCCTGCCTCTGGCTCCCTGCACAGAGGGGACCCTGTGCAGGGCTTTGCCCTCTGCCCCCTCTCTGCCCCCCACTTATGTGTGCCCTCTCTCCCTCTCAAATAAATAAAATCATTTTAAAAATTGTGCAGTTAGGGGTACCTGGGTGGCTCAGTCAGTTAAGCATCTGCTTTTGTCTCAGGTCATGATCCCAGGGTCCTTGGATCAAGCCCCACATGGGGCCCTGTTCAGTGGGGAGTTTTCTTCTCCCTTTCCCACTCCCCCTGCTTGTGTTTACCCTCTTGCTGTCTCTTTCTGTCAAATAAATAAATAAAAATCTTTAAAAATAATAAAATAAAAATTGTGAGTTAAATTAGTGAATTTTTAAGTAAGTATGAAATACCTCAGTAAAACAATTTTTTAAAGGAAGCCATAGAGATAATATTTTAAAATAACATATAACAAAACCAGACTAAAAAATAAATACAGTGCTGGTGAGTTTTAGTAGGAAAAGTTACTATGGTTATTTTCTCTTTGTCAGTGATTTTGTGATTGAAATAGTAATACATTATACCCTTTGATTCAATAATCTCATTTCATAGAATATTTTCTAAGAAAATAATTCAAAAGAGGGAAAGCTATGTGCACAACTTCACTTGCAAAAGCATTTTCTTCCTTAACGGTAGTATTAGAAATGGATAAGGATAGAAATACAGTATCATAATGGATGAACATTCACTAGATTATGCAATATTTGTAGTGTGGAATGTTTGTAACATGATCACACTAAGAATTTAGAAAACATATATGTGGTAGTGGAAAATGTGACATGCCCAGTATGTTTAACTGTGAAAATATGTTCATATGCATAACAACTCAAAAGTTAAAAGGTTAGAAAATTAGGGGCACTGAGTGGCTCAGATGGTTAAGCTTCTGCTTTCAGCTCAGGTCATGATCACCAAGTCCTTGTATGGAGCCCCATGTTGAGGGGGGGGTCCCAGCTCAGCAGGGAGTCTGTTCTCCCTCTCCTTCTGCCTCTCCCACTGCTTGTGCTCTTTCTGTCTCTCTCTGTCTCTCTCAAATGAAAAACTAAGATCTTTTAAAGAAAAGCTTAGAAAATTATTGGGAAATTAGGGAACTATTGATTCATTTATATAATTGAAATATCATAATTTCTGTTTAAAATGGTGCCAAATAATAGGAGATGAAAATATGTGTGTTATATAAATAATAGCTGATTTCAAAAGTGCAAGTAAGTTAATATTAGGAGATAAAAGAGGGAGTACTTCTGATTTCTTTAAAAATCTGTTCTTTGTGGTAGACTATCAGGTACAATATTCAAGGATATTTTAAAATAAATTATATTTTAAAATAAATTTTAAGTACACTTGGTATTTTATATAACCTTATTGACCACAGATTAAGAAAATTATCTCATCCTTTAAAGAAAAATATTTGGGGATATTTTAAAGGTGATATTGACGGTTGTATTAAAATTTCACTTGTTTCTTCAACAGCTGTTTATTGACCATCTACTATGTGCCAAGTACTGTTGCAGGTGCTTAGGAGATGCCTATGAGCACAACAGACACAGATTCCTGCCCACATGGCACTTACATTACCATCTAGAGGGCAAAACTAATCATTTAAGATCATAAATAGAATAGTTTTTAAAGGGCTAAGTACAATAAAAAGTGAGGAGTAAGGTAAGAGGGATCTGACATGGTAAGGAGAAGGGGAAGGACCAGATTGTAGCAGTAAAAGGAATGTCCAAAGGAGCTTCATTGTGAAGGAGGTAATTGAGCAAAGATTGGAAGTAGTGAGAAGCTATCAGTTGCCTATCTGTTGAAGAGTATTTCAGGCTGAGAGAAAAGCTAGAGCAAAAGACTTATGGCACACATGTTGACAAGAACATGCCGGCTTGCTCTGGAACATCAATGAATCTAGTGTGACTGGAACAGTGTGAGCCTGGAGCATCACATTCTATCAGCTCAGAGAAGTAAGGGTGGTCTGATTATGTAAGACCACCTATGTTCTGTAAGAACGTTGTCTTTCACTCTGAATGAAATGAGGAGGCATTATGGGATTCTGAACAGAGTATACAGCCTGGGCTAGTTTTGAGATTACTCTGGCAGTTGTGTCAAGAATATATGGACAGGTTTGGGAAAGGGAAGAATGGGGATAGGAGAATGGTGGAAGTGGAAGCAGGGTCCTATTGGGAAATTCTGCAGTAATTCTAACATGACTCAGGTGAAGGTGATGCCATGGAAATGGGAAGAACTGGTTTCAACACGTGCAACAGGATTTACAAATTGGTGGAATTCATGCTGTGAGAAGGTGATACTGAGGTTTATGCTTAATAAGCCTCTTTCGTGGTTCTCACCTGGGAGGAGAAAGCTGAAAGAAGAACAAGGCCAGAAGATAGGACAGAATTCAGTTTTTAACATGCTGAGTTTAAGATTCCCATTTGTTTCCTAGGTGAAATGGTCTGCTAGGCATTTAGATATATGTATCTGAAGTTCAGGGTAGAGATCTAGGCTAAAAGATATACATTGGACAGATGTAAGCAGATAAATGGGTTTTCAAGGCCACTGACCTGAACGAGATCACCTAGGAGTGAGGGAAATAGAGTAGAAAAGAGTTCTGAGAGGGCCCTGGGGCAAACTCAGCTTTTGAGTATGTGAGGGAGAAGAGGAGAAACAATTAAATGAGGCAGGATTGAAGAACCAGCAAGTTGAATGCAGAAACTAGGGAGTCTAGCTTTCTGGAAGCCAAGAGAAGTACTTGCACCAGGAAGAGGCCCTGATCAACTTTATTAACATTGCTGAAAAATCAGCTTAAGATGAGTGAGAATTGACTGCTGGATTTAGCAATCTGATGATCAGTATTGGTAAGGTACCTACAATTTACTGCTCAAACTGGAACACATTCACAAGTGAAACCAAATCAAGTAGGCATGTCCTGGATAAGTAGGGCATATGGTTATAATGGTTACTGGTGGGCCTGACCACCAAAATAAAAGAAGTTTTGGTGGAGAGGTAAGGGTGGAAGCCCTTTAGAAATGCATTTCAGAGCAAATTCCTTCTGGAATACTTCGGAACAATTCAACCCTAAAGCCTTTGGGAAACTCAGTACATGGTAGGTGTTCACATCAGGTAGGCAAGCTGTGAAGACCCAGAAAGAGTATCAGTCCCATGCAGGGTGAAGAGGGTATTCACATGGGATCATGACTTTGTGGGAGGTTCTGAAGCCTGAGCAGGAGGAAGAGGGTATAGTTACCTAGGGACATGCCCTGCAGGTGTCAACTATTCCTATGGAGTGACGACCTACAGGGTATCAAAGCCCAACCAGGGTGAAGATGTAAAGATGGCATTAAAACATATTAGTGGTCAGCTGGAGATAGAAGGGGATCCACAAGGGACACACAGTGGTTAGAGCATGGTGGGAAAGTGTGGACAGCCATGCATTTAGGGAGAGCTGGAGCAAGGAGTTTATCTGTGTGAGGTTGGAGGCAGAGTCTGTGAAAAACATGATTACATTCAGGGGCATTTATCTTATGGATAATATGGAGTGAGGTTTTTTCTGTTAGAAAGTTATACTCTGTTAGAGAGTTATAAATATGGAAAGGGAAAAATCAATTAGATTCAAGTATCATTGTAATTCATAGTTTTAAACTCCTGTAGATAGTAATAAAAATAAATATGGATTTAAATGTGGAGATAGATAGATTTAGATACAGGTATAGATATAGATGTTATACCGTGTCAGATATATGTAATTTCCAGTTCTGTTCACTGAGAGGGCCTGGGAACAGTGCCGCCTTAATTGTAATGAGCAAATCTTGCACCTAGGTATTGTTTTCTGAATGCCATCCTCAGCTAAATATCAAGACTCCTTTAATTTATGGTTGATTCCAAGCAGGAACAAAGAACAAGATGAGCCTGAAACATTTTATTGTGCCAGAAAGCAAGGAAGGGATCAAAGAGTGATGGGGGTGTGTCAAAAGGAGACAGAAGCCAGTTTGAAGGGGCTATGACAGGACCAGTCTTCAATAATTTGAGCATGCTCATAGTACTAAATTATAACCTGCATAATAAAATCAGAAATCATGAGAACACAATAACGTAAATTAATTGAATAAAATGTAGTTTTGATAAGAAATTGGCTATTTACGAAATCGCAAAGCATTTCCACCACAAATACTTACATAGAAAAGTTCAAGTGAACAAGTTAAAATCAGTATTAATGGAACAAATTGAAATCATGGGCTGTATAATATGATTTTGCAATAGTCCTGCCAAAGTTGCATAAGTTAAATCTAATCATGAGGAAACATTAGGTAAACCCAAATTGAAAACATTCTGTAACATACTTGGCCTATAATGTTCAAAGGCGTAAAAGTTATAAAGTCCAGAAAGGATTGAAGAACTGTTCCAGATTGAAGGAGGCATTTTTTTTAATGTCTACAAAAGACAAGAAAATATAATTCTGGATTGCATTCATTTGCTGAAAAGGATATTATTGGACAATTATCAAATCTTGAATGGGTTTTGGGAGTAGATGGAAGTAATGTGTCAATATTAATTTTCTTATTCAGATGGTTGCATTGTTGTTAGGTAGAAGATATGTCTTTGTAGCAAATACAAAAGTGTTGTAGGAATTGTGGGTTATCATGTCAGCAACTGTTACTTATGCCTTTATACAATCTCCCCTATTTGATATAGGAAAATGTTTCTTCAACTGTGGAATGCTTTCTAGAAAAGAATAGTGAATTGAATTGTCTTTGTGACAATTCTAATATCATAGTTATTTATACCAATAAACAATAATTCAAATCAAATAAAAAAATAACTTCCATGCCTTTTATTTTATACCATTTTTAACTACACGTAAATTAGTTTAAAGTGGTAAAATACTTATGAAGTATAAGGAGAAGTGCACTACCATTATTTAGTGCTAAGACTACCCTTCCTTTTTAATCTGAAAATTAATGACAAACTTTTTTTTTAGTTGATAATTTAAAAATAAGAAAGTGCAATTTAAATGTACAGTATATCACCACATTTAGTAATTGTCAAAGCAAGTCACAGGATATAAAATGTATCATTGATTAACACTGAAATAGTTCAAAATATCTAACATAAGCAAAAAAGAAACCCCTGTTATACATTTCAAATTAACTTTGGTAAGTACTGTTCCCCCAATTTTATCTCTTTTCAACTAATTGTCAAAAATGAGAATTGTACTTGATTTTAGCTTAATGTTTCTGTGATTTAATGATGTGTCTTCTTTTGTAAAATTTTAATGTACTTTTTCACTAAATAATATTGCTGAGATTCAGTACATTCTGACTTTAATTATTATAATTCTCTTTCTAAGTGGTTCTATGCTTGGAGATCAGCCCTCACAGGTCCAAAAAAAAAAAAAAAAGTTCTCTTTTACTAGTAGATGTGACTGCTAGCGCTTAATTCTTCATTTCTGGTGTTAATGTCATGGCCTTGAATGGCAAACATGAAAAAAATCAAGTAGCATTTTTTTTTGTTTTCTTTTTCTTTTTTTCTTAACGTAATCTCTACACCCAATGTGGGCCTTCATTTTTTTTTTTAAGTTTTGTTAAAATCACACCCATACAGGGTTCCTGAGTGGCATCTGTCTTCCTCAGATCATGATCCCCAAAGTCCTGGGATGGACCCCAGGTCAGGCTCTCTGCTGAGTAGGGGTGGTCTGCTTCTCCCCCTACCCTTTCCCACCTTTGTGTGCATGCCCTCTCTTTCTCTCTCTCAAATAAATAAAAATGTTAAAAAAAAATCACACCCATACACACACACACACTCATAAACTATTTAAACAGAATGCAATCAATGTTTTCTTCCTCTATATGAAAAAAAAGGAAAATGTGCACATATTTTTCTCCCAAACTAACTGATATGAACAGCTTCCACATGTCAAAGTTTTACATAATGATGATTCTAAAATGGCCTAAAATTGCAACGAGTCACTTTCATTAAGCCATGAATATTGAATAGCAATTATTGCTTAATAGGCTTTTTATAAGACACTATTTACAGTACAGCTGCTAAGTTGCTATAAATTCTGCTTGAATGTATCATGCAAATATCAACACCTGTGAAACCTTCAAAGTATTAAGTCAGATTCCATAGGGTATTCTTAGTCTAATCTTTTCTTCATCATAGCTTTTGAGTTTTTGCTTATTTACATTCCTTTTTTTTTTACATTTTGCCTCAATAGAATAGCATTCATTTATTGCATAAAAATTATATAGTCTTCTATGAATATTGGGGAGTTGTTTTAAGGGAAAATATTTCTCAATATTTCAGAGATCATTATCCCCTTTACCTTAGCAGGACAATTCATTAATAAAAAATTTATTTCAAGAAATAAGATGAACCTAAATTCCAACTATGGATTTCTTAGCTACAATTTAATGTGGGGTAATTTTGTTACAAAGACTGAAGAAGATAACATTTAAATATTTTATAAAATATCTTAAACATGTCAAATGATTGTATTAGTTATCTGTTTCTGTACAGCAAATTACTTGAAAATTGAGTGGCAGAAAACCACAAATATTCTTTGATTTAAGATCTCATTAGGTTGCATTCAGTCTGCTGCCCTAAGTTGGAATCATTTCAAGACTTGCCTGGGGCTGAAAGATCTACTTTCAAGTTCACCCATGTGTTTCTTGGCAGGTTTCAGCAACTCATTGGCTATTAGACCAAAGCCCTCGGTTCTTATGATGCCATGTGAGCCTCACCATAGGACTGACTACTTACAACATGGCAGCTTGCTCCCCTAGCACAAGTGATCCAAGAGAGAGCAAGAGAAAGGGATCACCTAAGACCGAGGGCGACCACGCTCTTCTTGTAACCTGATCTTTTCACTTTTATTGTGATCTCTGTATTAGACACGAGTCAATGAGTTTAGCCCATATTGAAAGGGAGGCACTACCGGAGGGCATGAACCAGGAGACCAGGAGGCAGAGATCACTGAGGAATATCTTAGAGGCTGCCTAATCACAGATAGTGAAATGTTAAAGGATAATGGGTATTGGTGGTGATTCACCTTTCAGCCTATGGAAAGAGTAATGCTACAACTGGCAAAAAGTGAAAATCTTGCAACATATATGGAATCAACCCCCTTCAAATATTTCTGTGTTTTGTGCTGGACTTAGTAAATGACTTTCTCTTACCCTCACCTCTGCTAATTCCAGGACAAAATCAAAACAAAAAAGAAGAGTTTTTCTGTTTCTCTCATTCACAGATCACGATTTCGTTTTCTCCCCATGGAGATTGATCAGGTATCTCTACATTGTCTGGAGGCATAAATTTGTTGTCTATCTTCTGTCTGTTGTCCATCCTGAAACCATTTTAACTGTGACCAATCATGACTGCAGGGCCCACATCTTTTTGTGTAGGACTTCCAGGTGGCTGTTTTAAGGGTGGGTAAGGGAGGCTATAATGGCTGAACTAGCCCATATCATCTGTTTGGAAAGAAAAATAAATGTAATCTGGGCACACACTTAAAAGATTATTCCTATAGATTTTTGTATTATGACGGTCAGAAGGATAACTGAGTCACCAGAAGGAAAATTCTGTTTCCTTGAAAATCATTGCTAGGTTGTTTGAGCAATAGTAGGAAAGATGTTATTGACCATTCTAACCATTCTCCATGTATGACACATACAATTGACCATTGTGTTGTTCCTCATTTTTCTATTTTTTTTATTAATCTTATTTTAAATCACTTTCCTTTAGAACTATAAAAACATAAAATTTTTGCATCACTAAATCACTTACTATTTTTATATCACCAAATAAAATCTGGAAAAAAAGCAAAATCAACTAAGGGATTTTACCTTATATGTTTCTAGTTCATCGTAATTTCAGTAATTGATAGCCTTCTAGCAGTAATGGCTTTTACAAGAGAAAATAAATTGTATTTACCAATTTTATTTGGAATATATTTTGTAAACATCCCTTTTTCTTATTAAAAATAAAAATAAAATGGCTTATTATTTAGAATATTGTGAACAAGATTCAGGTTTGGGGATATTTCTAAAAATTGAGGGAATTATATAAGAGTAATTTAGAGGGACGCCTGGGTGGCTCAGTTGGTTAAGCAGCTGCCTTCGGCTCAGGTCATGATCCTAGCATCCTGGGATTGAGTCCCACATCGGGTTCCTTGCTCGCCAGGGAGCCTGCTTCTCCCTCTGCCTCTGCCTGCCACTCTGTCTGCCTGTGCTCTCTCTCTCTCTCTCTGACAAATAAAAAAATAAAATCTTAAAAAAAAGAGTAATTTAGAAATAAATTGTCATTTATTAAGCTCCTAATAAATGTACTAGAGCCCTCCTCCCCACAGTCACAAACAAAAGCATGTTTTGTCTGGTAAATAACGCCTCTTCCTTCAGATCCCAGGTCAGATACCATTTTCTTCCATAGAAATACATGTTTTCTTCTTGCACTACTACAGTCACAATTTTGCATTTACTTGTCCTTATTTATCTGTTTACTTATGAGAGAGAAAGAGAGAGAGGAGGGCAGAGGGAGAGGGAGAGAGAGAATATTAAGCAGACTTTATGTCCAATGCAGAGCCTGACATGGGGTTTCATCTCATGACCATGAGATCATGACCTGAGCTGAAATCAAGAGTCAGATGCTCATCTGACTGAGCCATCCAGGCACCCTTATTTGGCCTTTTCTTAAAATTCACAATCATTTCCCATTTTACTGTTATCTTCCTAAGGAGAAAGTTCTCGTGATTTTTTAATTTTTTCATTATTGCTATTGTGCCTATGTTGACATTTTGTTCCTCATCATCTTGCATAGTTCACTTTTTATAATACTGAAAAAAAATGAATGAAGGAAAGAAAGAATCCATATTATGGGTGTGCTGTCAACTCTCCACAGTCTCCAAGTACGTTTTTATGATCTATTTTCATTTCTCCTTAAGTGTAGCAAATTATAATTTTCAGTGATCTAAAATCTGTCCTGTGTGAGAGAAGGTTTAGAATCAGAAGATCCAGGTTCGATACTCTACTAAGGTTTGATAGGACACATCATTTAACTATAGAGAGTCTTTATTCCTACTTTATCAATACAGATTACAATACACATATTATATGGTTCTTAGAATTTAATGAGAATTTCCCTCTCTCATTCTGTGTGTGTGCATATGTGTGTGTGTGACTTTCTTTACCTAATCAGACATATAGTAGACCCTCAAAATATTGGTTCTCTTTCCTTTGATCAGAGATATTTGTTATTGTACATTAACACATCCTTTCTTGGAATTCTTTCCTTCCTTGACATTTGCAGTATTACACTGTATGACTACTCTCTTTAACTAGTGTGTGGCTAGTGTGCTATTGTATTTGTTGACTATCTATTGATTATGTCTTCTCTATTCTCTTCAATTTCTTCTATTTTTCTTCTGTCTCCTATGTATATAAAACTTTATACATTGTTCACAGCCTGGATCAAATCTCTTGAAATTTCCAAGATTCTGTATGGTAACCCTGGGGGGAAGTGACTTCAGCAGTTTCCAAGTTTCCAGAAATGTCCTATATTTTACTTTTATTTGCTACTCACAACTTGATGCTTATTGCAGTTATTTTCCATGCACATATGCTGTGGGATAATCCCTGTGGCTTTGACTTTGTTAGGCACTTTTGCTTATCAAGTTCTTATAGCTTATATAGCTTATACTAAAAATATTAACCTTTTGTAATGAGCAGGTCAAAGTAGGTATCTATTAGTTATTCATGCTGTTCTTTAACAACAGTGAAATTCAGATAAAAGTAATTAGTATTAAAAAGTATTAGAAAAGTCCAAAATGTTTAAATATCAAACAATATTCTTTTTTTAAAAGATTTTATTCATTTATTTGACAGAGATCACAAGTAGGCAGAGAGACAGACAGAGAGAGAGAGGAGGAAGCAGGCTCCCTGCCGAGCAGAGAGCCTGATGCAGGGCTCAATCCCAGCACCCTGGGATCATGACCTGAGCTGAAGGCAGAGGCCTTAACCCACTGAGCCACCCAGATGCCCCTCAAACAATATTCTTATAAATAATCTATTATCAAGGAAAAACATCATAATTAAGGTTAGAAAATATTTTAAACTGTAGTAAAATAGCAAATGTCAAAATATAAAGACTTCTGGGATCTAGCTTAATCTGTGTTAGTGGGGAATATACGGACATAAAAATGGATTTATTAGAAAATAAGAAATGTTGAAAGTCAGAGTCTGTATTCAACTCAAGTATTTAGAACAAGAGTTGAAAATTAAAATCAAGAAAGTAGAAGTAAGGAAATAAATGTAAGGAAGGTTATTATTGAAATATAAATCAAGTATTCAATAAAGAAAATCAACTCAACTAAGCTAATTTTTATTTAAAAATCTTTTAGTAAAAGATATTCACCCCTAACAAGAATTATTAAGAAAAAGGAGAGAAGATACATCTCCAATCTATCAAACATGGACAAAAAGTATAGCACCAGTGATCTCATAGACATTATAAAGACCATAATAGCATATTAGTAACTATTGTATATTAATGAATATGTCATTTTTGGTCAAATATACAAATTTTTTGAAATAGGCAACTTATCTAAGCCAGTTCAGAACAAATTGTGAAATATTTGGTTTTTAAAGAAATCAAAACCATATTTAAGGCCTCATTAAAAAAAAAATCCCGGAGAGGAGAAGGGAGTTGAGGGAAATTGGGGGGGAGATGAACCATGAGAGACTATGGACTCTGAAAAACAACCTGAGGGTTTTGAAGGGGCGGGGGGTGGGAGGTTGGGGGAGCCTGGTGGTGGGTATTGTGGAGGGCACGCATTGCATGGAGCACTGGGTGTGGTGTAAAACTATGAACTCTGTTACGCTGAAAAGA